>JAOBAT010074423.1:0-44305 GCA_026413305.1 Hydrozoanthus tunicans | reverse complement strand
ATGGGTTTTTAATGGTTTGGGTGTCTCTAAAACCCCATGAAAATGCCATTAAAACCCTTTGGTTTTCCTGTGAATTTCCCATGAAAAAATTCACTGGTTTTTCATGGGTTTTGAGTTAGTAGTGAAAGTTATTGAATATTTTCCACATTTCAAGCAGGTTCTGGCTGCCTATATTTCAGCCTCTGAGCTTATAGAAAAATTTATTTTCTACATTTCCCAGGGGTGCTTGCCCCTAGGTCTGGACCCCCAACCCCCTAGAGTCTCATGCCTTGGGGGCTTGTTTATCCATCTCCTTGTTCAATTACACCCTCCTGTATAAAAACTTTCTATGAGCCAGAGTCAATAAAGTTCTGGGTTTCAATGACTACAAAGTGAAGACTTGTTGAGCAGAGCCCCACCTTGTCATATGTATATGGCTTGGTCAAATAAGGAAATCTACCAGATTTCTGAGCTCGATGAATTCTTTGTGCTTCTAACACCTTGAAGATACAAGAAATACAGTTGACAATAAACAAATAAATTAATACATTACAGATCTACTAAGCTAAAATCATTTTACACATTTGGGTGTGAAGTTCACAGATTATATACTCATTCACGCATCATCATTCATGCCTAAATATCGGAAAATTGATGTTTTTCACACATTGGTTTCAGTTCTGTCATTCTTCCCCAATTTTCTTCAATTTAAGTTTGATCCTTTCAAGTGTTTAATTTCTTCATTATGGTGAAAAGGAAAATAAAGCAATACTGTGTTCATGAGTGACAGAACTGTGGGTACTGCCCCCCCCCCCCCCATAAATTTGGTTAGGGGAGGGGACAGACCACCCGAATAATTTTTTGGCTAACAGCAACAACTTTTGAAATTATAGATTTCTCTTTTAATAAACAATGAATGGCAGTGAATTAGAATGGAAAGAGAAATACTTTCCTTAAATGGACTAGAGCTGTTTATTCTTTTGATTTGTGGCCAGAGCTCTTTGTGATTATGGCTGTAAGGAATGTTTATAATGGTTGAAGTGTTGAGGTTTATTATTGTGGTTCTGGCTTCACAGTCAGTTTAATGTTGCTATGTGTACCATGTGATCTATAGCCAATGGAAAATAAAACATATTTTAACAGCTGGGGCAGAACCTCCACTGCAAATGTTGCAGTGTGTTCATTGTACTTGGTTGAGGGAATATGAGGAATAACATCAAAGTTTCAGATCTTTTAAGGAACTACTACAATTTCAACTGTGCCCACCTCCCTCCCCACCACCACCAGCCCCCACCAAATATTTTTTTGCTTCTTTCACCCATGTTGTTGTATTTTCCTGTCTTGTTTTATGGATGCAAGGAGCTCAATATTTGCATGCTAAAACATTTAATGTTAACAGGTTTTAAAGGGTTTTGTTTGAAACAAACAACCAACAAAACTTTGTTTAACCCTTTCAGTCCCTAATACGTCAAATGACATATTACTAAATTCTCCCTACTAGAACCCATACTTTTCCTGTTACCAGTTTAGGAGAATTTTCACTTTCATCCTCAGTAGTTTACTATGCTCAATCAATTTCTATTTTCTCATTACCAAATGCCTTATATTTTATAAGTTATGTAAGGAGAAGTTAGAAGTTGCTAAACTGGCTGGGACTGAAAGGGTTAAGGTCCTTATCAGAGAAGATATGCATGTCTTTGAACAGTTAAATTTGCAGATTTTAGAGCAATGGCCCTGAGTGTAGGTCAACCACCAGGAGTCTAACTCACAGAACAGCCTGGCCAAAGCAGAATTCTCACCTGAGGTGACACATAGTATGGGGTGAACTGGGGTGTTACCAGGTCTCCCCGATCAATCTTGGCAAAACCAAAGTCTGCTAATTTAATGACAAGGTTCTGAAAATCAATTTGGAGAATGTCAAATTAATAAACTACAGCATTAATTTTCTCAAAATTTAGTTTAATATATAATTATTGATCAAGATTAATAATTAATCTACTACCAAAACCAAAGTCTGCTAATTTAATGACAAGGTTCTGAAAATCAATTTGGAGAAAATCAAATTAATAAACTACAGCATTAATTTTCTCAAAATTTAGTTTAATATATAATTATTGATCAAGATTTTTATTTATTTAAACTTTCAGAACAGTTTAATTCTTGTAATAATTTATAACTATATAAATAGTTAACATAATTCACCAAATGTTTTAGTGTTCATTTCGACTGGAACTAATCTGTCACTGATGAAAGGCCAAAATTTTGAACTTATCTTAAAAGATGTGTTCTTGACCAACCTTAACCTAGCAAAGAACTAACTAAGTCATTGGCAGAGACCTGGACTGTATAGTTATAAAGAGCCATGAGTGAGATTGTAGGATCAATGTTTGAAAAAATATATATATATACATAATTTACAAAGTTTTTATGATTTTTAAAATCGTTTTATAACAGAAGACATAAAACCTCATGTATATAATAATGCCTGGGGGGGGGGGATACTCCCTATTTTGGAGTGGTAGGTATGACCGTCATATTTTTTAGGGGTTAAAATTGTCGGTCCAGTATTTTTTAGGGGTTGTTAAAAGAAATTCTGTCGTAAACCTTGAGTCTGGTATTTTTTAGGGTTAAGAAACCCCCACCTATTGGACTGCTTGCAGTCCCGTGGTTTAGCAAACGTGCATACTGATAAGATGTTCAGAAAAAATCCTTCAACCAATGTTCTAATTTGCGCACGCCTATAATCACTGCATATCATAAGGAACTTTGCGCCAATCCGCTAGCTGTCAAGGGACAATTGGTATTTTTTAGGATAATTTTAAAACTGAGAGGTATTTTTTAGGGGGGAAATTTTTTGTCCCTTGGTATTTTTTAGGGTGTTTTTGGGACTTTTCCGACGGTCATCTCTACCCTTTTGACCCTGCAGTACCCCCCCACCCCCCGGGAATAATGCTTTTTTGTACACAGTTGACTGCTAAAATTTAAGGTGTTCTGTTTGTTAACTTACCTCACTTTTATCCTTGAGTAACAAGTTCTCAGGTTTCAAATCCCTATGGGCCACATTGAATGAATGGCAATGGTACACAGCTGAAGAAATCTGTAAAGACACAATTATATTAAATTGTTTCATTTTTGCCATTTCTTGTGAGGCAAATTAAAAAAATCAGCCAGTCTTTCTCACTAGTAGTCATTACTTTAGTTTATACAATTCTGTTATTTTGTTCTATTTTTTACTCAATCTAAAAGTGCATTTTCAAAATTATTTATATATATAGGGTCTAACTTCGACAAATTGGCTAAAATTAGAAAAACAAATTTGTTCTGCACTTTAATTGCAGATCAAGGTACAACATTAAACCTTAAGTGGTAATTAATGAATACATAAGTCTTAGACCTAATCTACCTCAACTTACCCCCCTCCCCTGGCCCATTACCACAAATGTATGTCATCTGAAAATTTGTAGGATATACCTGTCTGGTAAAGTTGATTGCTTCATTTTCTGTAAACCTTCTCTTCGTCCTAATGAGGTCAAAAAGTTCTCCTCCTTGCATCAGCTCTAACACCATCAGAATACGAGTCCTGTCATGGTTGGATACAAGACAAGAGCAGTAATTTGTCAAAAAACTTCAAATGATGATAAGGCAAGTTAACCCCTTGCCCAACCCCACTCACCCTTACAGCTACTATTCAGTCAATTCACCTTGGTCAAGAAATCCTCACTCCGACAGTTCTTTCCAAAGGTTGAGTGGCCAGATAACTTACTAAATTGCAAAGTACTTACTATCTACAAAAGTCAAGCAGCGACAGGCTCAAAAGTTTTGTCGAACTCTTCCCCACTAGTGCACCCACGGCAAAATTTGAAACTTCTGGCAGCAAAGCGTTGCAATTAGTCAAAAGCCACAATTTCAATTTCAAAACAGAATTTATCCAAAGTTGCATCAACATTTTGCAACTTGAACATCATTTTAAAGGTCAGCTGCATACATTGATAAAAATTTTAAAACAAGTTAATGGTTGACTCCTGGAGGTTTCAAGTTTTGCCTTGGGTGCACTAGTGGGGAAGAGTAATTTGACTTGTCACATGGCCACAATTCCCCCTCATATCTGTCCAGATCATATGACAAAAGCCAAAATCAGTGCGACAATAGTTTTCAAATGCACAGGTGAGCAGGAAATTAAATAATAAGTGTTGAATCATAGTTATTTTTCACACGGACACTGTCGGACATCTTGAAGGTTAGCTGTGTGAAGGCCATTGTGTAGAAATGACAGAACAAAGTTGCCTGTCTATCAATATTAAATATATAGTGATACAAAGCTGCATGAGGAATGTGTAACAAAAACCTGACAGAAAACCCATCTAAATGAGGATAACTACCACAATTTGCACAAGGTAAACAAGACACTTTTGTTTTACCATCTTTATTGTGTATTTGGGAAGCATCTGTCAAAGAATAAATCAATTCTGTTCAGTTTTAGAACTCAGTTAAGACTTTTAAGCAACAATTTGGAAATCAAATTTGAATAATGGCACCTTGAACTGTTTGTTGTGGCTGTCTGTGGTTACTATCATGACCTATAATCTGCAAATACTTACTGTCCTCTCAGTTCACCAGGAAAGCAGATGGAGTTGGTATAAACATCAACCACAGACACTATGTGAGGATGGCCACTACATTTATAATGAACAGTAGCCTGGAGGTTTCAGAACATAAACAAAATCAGTTTTTGTATAAGAGCAAATGGAATCAAAACCAAACGAATTCAAAATACATATTATTTAGCATTCTAAACTAATTTTTACCTCTGTTTTGGCTTTGGTTGAATCAAGAAGGATTTTCAGTGCATAACATTCCCCAGTGTTTCGGCTGGTACACATTCTTTAAAATAATACATATTAAATGAAGTTCTTTAAATACACAAAACAGTTACTCAACATACAAGTATACTGGTTCACATTAGTAAACAAACAACATTACAACATTACCTGAATTTATAGACAGTAAGGAGAACCCGCAATCAATACATTATGTATCAGAGAGAACTTTATAATCTAGAGATTGTTTACACCTTGATAAGAAAACCAAAAATTTTGATTTTTTATGTTTTTTCCATCTGCTGGAAGAACATAAAAGCTAAGAAATTTAGCTTTTTAAACTTTTATGTTCAACCCAGCAGATAGTTCAGTAGGCACTTAAAAATCACAAATGAAGAAGAATATTTATGAGTCAAATCACCTGCAAAATTCATAATTATACAACACAACAGAGAAAATGTGAAACATCAACTTGCAAAAATCCTAAAACACTTAAATTTCAAAGCTCTCGAGAAAATTGACACAACAATTATAAAGCAAACATAATGTAAATTAATTGGAGCCCTGCAGAAACAAGTTTAAAAAGATCAACACTGTTTCATTTAATGAAAAATTTGACTGTGTTTTTAAAAAGACAAGAAAAAAAGCAAAAGATAGATATGGTTTCAGATTTCTTTCTAACCTTACAGGGCCACTGATTCCAGATCCAAGTTTCTTGTTCCATTCTATTATGTAATCATTCTCAATCGGTGTCGTCTGGAATATAAACAATTTATTCAATTTCAATGACAGTAGTTGTTGTTTCATATATTTGATAACATTAATAGTATTATTTATTTTGGTAGTTTGAGAGTCTGAAATTGATATCGAATCCGCAAATCTAACGAACTCCTCTGTCGTGGAAAAAATGTAAGCAAACACGAAAATGACAACAAACTTAGAAGTTTACATTTTTCACGGTTTGGGAAATTACGTCATAAGGGTTTTAGGGTAAACATTCGTCAGTCTGAGTCATAACATGTTTAAGAATTCCGTTTAAGTTTTTTTATTCTTAAAACTAAAAAAACTAATGGTATTCCATATAAATCGAATGAAACTAACCCCTCCTTCATTTAAGTAAAAGAATGCTGACTACGAGGTTTAGTTTTGTTTTTATCTCAAAGCTCTCTTTGCGTACTTCCGCGACTTGACTACCAAAACTTCAGGGATCAAACCAACCTAAAGACCCACGATTTTTTACTTGATGACTGAAAAAACTTTTTGTGTTCTAACAAGATTCAAATTTTGTGTAGCCAACGGTAGCTGAAGAACTATAGGCATTCATGAAGCTTACAACGGTCATGGATTTTGTCAGCAATGGTAAACTGAAACATCTGTCAAAACTAAAGAACGAAGTTTCCTTACTTTAAGATTATTCAATTAGTCCACTTCCTATAAAATCGTTAGATATAAAGGCTATCAACCATAAAATGGAAGCGATTTAACGAGAAAAAGTCTAAATAATCGTACAGCCTTTAAGTTACCTTCATAACCAATTCTCTTCCGCTCTCCGCCATCTTTTGGTTTCCTTTTGTTTATACTGAAAAACCGCAATGACACTAACTGCAGGCGCAGAATTATTGGATGAATTTGATTGGCTAACTTATTTTCGTTTGAAAAGAAGGCGGCCATTTTCCCTTGCTTTGAACTGCTGTTGCACACTCTTCTTTTTCGAGACTTCTGGTTAAATGGCGGAAACTTTGGGTGAATTTGATGCAGCGTCTCCTTGTGTCAAAGGACATTGCAGTCGAATTTCAGTGGCGCAATTCGAAAACCAATCTGCCGAGACAACAGAATCCGAACTTCAAAAGCTGTTGACTTTCCTAGAAGACAACCCTCAAAATTACTACAACTTGGCCAGGAGGAAAAAGCTTGACCAACTGGACGTGCTTTCGCTTGTGAAAGTAAAAGTCATGTCTGCCGTCAAGGGTGATGATTACATGAAAACGTATTTTTCAGCAGAACAATGTAAAGAGAGCATGGATCATCTCCAGCAGCAAATGATCTGCGCTTACAATTACGCACAGGGTATATATGTATATTAATATTTTTCGTGTGTGAAGGTATAACATATCGTAGAATCCAGTTTTACGACAACCTTGTTAACATGGCAACTTCGTTAAATCGGTAACATTGTTATTGCGATATTATTTTGGGGCCCGCTGGCCACATGGCTAGATATTTGTATTGATATTTTCTACCAAAAATCAGACATTGATACTGTCACCCCGTTAAATTGCCTAAGACTTGAAATATTTTGTTCCGTCAGCGAATAAACCTTACCAAATAAAGAATAACTGGTGAAAAAAGTTTGCCAAACTGAAAATCTTTGGTTTGGTCAAGTTTCTCATCGCTTTTGAACCCTTTAAAAGCCCCCCTCTAATAATGACCCTTATTACAGAGCAAATCAAACTTCTAGGGGTCAATAATCAAATATGCTGGACGCTAAAGTATTTGCTTGAGGTTTTTTGAAGGCAAATATTTTTGTGGACAGACTAAGCAAACAAAGTTTTTAAGATAAATCTATAGATAGTGACCCACAGGCTCCTTAAAGTGCATAAAACTCTTAACAACTTTTTTGGGATCAAATTATTTTATATACAGTTTAAAGTAATTCTACAAAAAATTTTTGAAGTTTGGTCAAATTATTTTTTTCTACATTGGCTTGAACTAGCAAAATGTTTCAGACATCATGGTTCACAACTGCATATTCGGGGGACTGGGTTGTGACGTCACTCCTGACTTAAGATATTGACCAAATTAAATCTTTCTAAACACAATGGCACAAAAGAACTGAAAACTGTATGAGGAATCAGAATGTACTTCTGAATCAATAATCTCTGATTCATTTGTGTCCATCTTGTTGTGTTTTGACACAGAGATGTCCGGGATTGACATCATAATCCAGTCCCCTTAAAGCGCGGTTGTGAACCAACAAAACTTGAACTTCAAATATGTATAAAAAATCAAGAATACAACCGATTTCAAAAATTATTTTCTTAAACGTCCTTAGTTTCCAGACACTTTTAACGGTAAAAATAAAATTGTTAGTGTTATAGGCACTTTAACATAAACGTTAGTTGGGGGGAGGGGGGGGGGTGTGTTTCATGTTTGGAAAATTTTTAAATATGTTGATCTCATTCATTTTGAAAACTTTTACTGAAAATACTAATTACTTTAGTATTTCTTTAGTCATTAAGAAAACCAAAACCTATTAATTTTTACAGAAGCAAAAGGAAGTAACCGAAGGTTTTCAAAGAGAATTGCAGAGAAGAGAAAATCAAAAGTTGGGTCAGAGTCATCCATGAAACCAACTGGTACCATCATGCCACAACCGCCACCACCACCACCACTTCCAAACTCAAGCTGTGAAGTTGTAAACAAGAAGATGGTACTAACACTAAGTAGTTTTTTTATAACAAAAATCTATTGAACATCTTGCTTTGCTTTCCTATTTCTTGATCAGTTTATTTTTCTCAAGCAACGCACGATTTAAATTAAATCAATTTAGACTAAAAATTAATGCAACAACTGCATACTATCATGTATCTAGAGCAAAATCAGTTCAGAAGATGATAACTGATTAACATAATAAGATATAATATAAGATAAACTGGGTCATCTTTTCCAAAATCATATGGATAAAAGTATAGGCTTGTTTTTTACAACATTTGTTCAAAATTTTTTCATGGTTATAAAACTTGGCAAATTTCATGTAACAGATAAGCATTTATTAATATTAAGAAGACTGTTGCAGTGACCAACTGACATTAAGAAATGTGAAAACTTATGATCAAATACTCTTTACAATATAAATGTAATTATACTACTTAATTATTTATTTTAAGTCAAGTTTCTAGGGCCAATAACTAAATCCTTTGTGCTGATTGGCTGCAAATTCGTTCAATAACCATACAGGCCTGGGAAGTTAAGTACTGGAATAATTTCTCTCTAACATGAAAACACAGAGAGACTATGGTTTGTTCTCTTTTACTGACCTAAAACTGGAGCTGTGTCGTAAATACCTTAATAACCTTGTTTGCTTGGTCTGTACAGGAAAATATTTGTCCTCAGTGTGTACAGCGAAAGGCCTTGTGCAAATATTCACCCAGACGAACCTCGCACTCAGTTATAATTATCAAGATATATTTATTATATATTTTTTTCATTCATAGAGAAAAGATAGCCAGGAATGCTCGACTAGTGAATTGCCCTTGAACTCAAACAGGTAATTGTGATGTTAAGGTTTGCCATTTAGTGCAAATAGCCCTAATTTACAATGCTGTTAGAAACAATTCAGTTTTGTTTCCAAAAAGCAAATGAGGAAAGCTTGCTACAGTAAAAACCTTTTTCAAAAATGGTTTTAGTTTTCATATTTTTTTTGTGTGCATTCAAATTAGCCTTGCCTACCCTTGTTCTCAAGTTTAACTTTCAAATAATAATTGTTACTCATAGCAAGGCTAATTTGAATGCACACAAAGGAATATTAAAATCGCTGTCATTTGTTAAAAAGGCCTATGAAGAAACCAAGAATTGTCCACTACTAACAAAAAATATATCCCCATAAAATTGACCCTGACTTACACAGTTATAGTATACAAGTTTGCAAACAAAAGCAAAATGAATTGAAGTGAAATTGGTTTGTTTGGCAAAACACTGTGAAGCTGTTTCTTGCTAAGAGTTTTTATAATCATGACTGTAGAGCGAGACTTTGTGGGTTAGTAATTTATCATATTATTATTATATATATTTGAAATGCTATGGCAAGTGCAAAAGCTAACTTCACTTCATACTAGGCACTTTAAAGGCAGAATATTAATAGACTGAATAAGCTCTTGAAATACAGTTAGTAAATATTCATTCAAGTGGCAATGTGACTTGACATTCCATTCCTAATTTCCTTTCACATCATTTTGTCTCATGCTCTTATTAGTAGAAGTCAATTTGAACTTCTCAGGTTTTCTTGAAGGTGAGAGATGTGTTACAAAGGAACACAGGCACAGTCACAGTTGGCAATGTGTACTGTACAACATATATGAACCAAAAAGAAAAACAACCATAACAGTTATTTCTTACTTGTTACCTTCTTTTTAAATTTCTTTGCTTTAATTTTGTTTACTTCCATGTTTGTGCCATTAATACTTTTCAGCTGGATAATGATGACGCAGTGTTTTTGTTAAGGCTTGGGAAATGGGGTATTGAAAAAGAAGGTACAACCTGTTCTGGGTTTATGGTCTGAAACTGGCATGAGCCTAGTATTTGGGGTTATACAACTATGCCCATCCCAAATATCTTTTAAACTGATCTGGGTGCCTGGAAATGCAATTAATTTGCTTTTCAATTGTGGCCCTGAAATACCTGCATTAAGCATATGATAGAAAATTGATTTGATTTGATATCTGTCAAATTTTTAAAAACAACCTCTGTACATGTTTTTCGTGTTGTTTGTAGCAATTAAATGAATCAAGCTAGATTTGTGTGTTATGTTAGGAAAAAAATTTTTTCCAGACATGAGACATTATTTTCATCATTGGGGAAAAGTGGTACAGCTACCTTGGAAATACAGTATATGTACAGTGTACCAGTTCTCTTCCCTTAACAAAAACACTGCATTAGAACTGAAGAGTCCCGCTTAATGATGCATTCTTACAATATATAAGAAATTGAAATGAATAGTGCAATTATTTAACAACACATTAAGTGACTGTATTAAATGCTGAATCCCTCTAACAGCATCAAAGAGATAAAGAGATAAGGTAGGGAGAGTTGACAACTTCATCATAAGTCACTATAAACATTGCTTTTGCACTAGAACCAAAATATTAACATTTTTGCTGAAAACAATTATAACTATGATTGAAATTATCTATGCAATGACTATGTTTTTACTTTAATAATTTATGATGAAAAATCATCTAGAAAATTTTCACTTAAACAAACTTTCTTGTTATACCAAACATCAAAAAGTCCATCACAGAAGTCATCATTTGTGTCCAGCCAAGAGGAGTTGTTTAGGTCAATAAGGAATGTACATGGACGGGGTGTAGCTACTTGTAGTGAACACCAAGCTCAACAGCAAAAAAAAATCAATGAAGAAACAGTGTCAAGTTCAAGAGATGAAAGGTTAGTTAACTCCAAAAAAACAAATGTGATAACAGTTGAGACAGTTATTGGACAAGTTTACAAAATTTGGGAAAATATATTTCATCATTATCATTCTTGCATGCAGAATTTTTTTTTTATTCAAACATTGAGTGATTTATTTGATAGTTCTATTAATACTTCAAGTTTACATTTCACTGAGCTCTAAAGAACATTATTTTTAGTTTAAAATAGTGTGACTAAGGACAGTTTGCATATGAAGTGAAATATTAGTTTCCAAAGATAACCCTGAAAGATGTTGGTGACTTCAACCAGAACCAAACCTGTACATAGTTATAACAGTAATTAATCTTAAAATTGATAATGATAATGAAAAAGAAATAAAAATAAATTTATGATATCTGTTCATTATTGACAGTAACTTAGGTAGTAATTGTCATGATTACGATAATGCTGTTAACAGTTAAAAATCACATCAGGAATATATCTCTTGTACAATGCTTTAGATAATAATTTTTCTATGAATGGACTGAGAAAACAAAATAGTCCCAGTGTATCTACCACTATTTTTTTTGAAATTTAAAAAAAAAACTGGTTTTCAACATGATAATTGTTAATTTTTTTGACCTTCGTTGAAGTTTCTTTCTTTTGATAGTATTTTTAGTTTGTATTTTACAGTGGGGTTCTTACCTCTCCAGTATTTCTGTCAAGTTAGTACTGAAGTTGTATCAATGTCTTTTATTAGATTAGTACATTGTTTTATGCACATTAAAAAATAGTTAGATATTAGAATCTTAAAAATGCAGTGTAAAATGGAGACATTACAAGCCAGGGCTGGAATAATAGTTGATAAATAAAGTTAAATGTAGTAAGAGTCAATATGCTTGTCCTGTATTTTGTGTGTGTTTAAGGTTGAGCTTGGTAAATGTTTTAAACTGATTTATTATTTACTAAGTTCAATGTGAGTCTGTGTTTTACTTTCAGAATCGAGTTGGGTTTGGGGATACCAGATGTTGAAGACAAAAATCCAGTGCAAAATAAAGAAAATTCTTGTAATTCTGAAAAAAGGTATACCTGTCAGAAAAATCTACTCTTAACAATTGTTCAATGTTATGTCAATAGTTTAACTGAAATTAATTTTTGTTAAACTCCAAAAGTGCCCTTCACCCTGCTTCTAAAGTTTACAGCACCATTCATTAAGAAGCATTAACTCTAAATTCTATATATAAATTTCCTACTTTAGTTATTTTTTGCTGGTTAGTTTATAGAACCCCTCAATAAAACTAGAAAGGAGCTAACTTATACCTTCCACCACTTTAAGAATGAAGATCGGCAGTTTCAATACTTTGGCCATCCCTGTTATAACTACAAGTCTGATGCTTAAGTTGTTGTTTAGTATATAGAGTTGTTTTGGTGATTGATTTGAGATTTTGGAGGCTTACTAAAGACCTATAATGTAATTCTAATCACCTGTTATTGTTTCTTTTGTCTGTACATCAGCCCAGAGAAGCCAGCTGGAGTTATGAAGACTTTGAAAAAGTCTCTTTCTCAGAAGCTATCAAGATCAAAACTTTTCAGTTTAAAGGATTTTAAAGACGAGATTGTTAATGGGAGGAGCAAGTTGAAATGTGTCAACTCAGAGTCATGGTAATTATTTTAAAAATTTTCTGTCTCATTTTGAATTAATTGTATGCACTAAACACTGTCAGCGTAAATGTAGGTTGAAGCATGTTTTTACTATAAGACACAATGATTTCTGAATGCAGTAAGAAGTGGAAGATGTAATGTTAGTTCCTTTCTGGTTTTACTGAGGGTTCCTATAAACTAGGTAACCATCAGAAAATGTTAAAAGATATTATTATACAGAATTAGAAAATGCCAGTAAGGGCTATAGAACTTTGCAGTTGCCTGATGAGTAGGGGGGAGGGCACTTTTTAAAAGACATTGCACTAATAACTGAATTAACTGGCACCAATTTAGTGGTACCAGTTAATTAACTGATGAATGTATGTGGTATAGCTTTGATGAAATGACACCCTACCAGCTAACCAGGACAAGAAAAACAACAGCATCCAACCAGGAAGAGGATTATCCAATGTTTAACCAGGCACTGGTCGACAAGTTTCGCAATGCCAGAAGTCCTATTCCGAGCCCTGCAACAAGCCCCAGTGGGACATTTTATGACTCTAGCTTCAGCAGTCCATAATGCTGTTTTTTAATTTCCTTGAAACCCAAATATTATCCTCTTGTACATAGAATACCATGAGAATAGTTTAGAAGATTGTAGATTGTAAAACTTGGTTCCTTAATGCTTTCCAGAGTATAGAATATATTTTGTAATTAAAGATCACTGACAGAACTGTTCACTCACCACTTCTGCTTTATTTTATTTGCATTCTTTAGGTTTTTGATAGTTTTTAGTTAATAGATTTAAGATCAAACCCACAATTTAATGAAGTAATCCTGTATTTTTTTGTTTGTCAGAGACCTGACATGTGTACTCTCATAACAAACAGATCTCACTTCTCAAGCCTGTAACAAATTAATACACTTTTTTTCTAATGTAGTTTTTTTCTCATCTCAGTTCTTCACTTGGGCTAAAAGTCTCAAATTTGTTGACCTGATGGCGCAAAATGTGGCCAAGCAACGCTAGTTTACTGGGCCACAATATTTGCATTAGAAAAATGGCGTACATAGAAAACCTCGATTTAGTAGCTGGTGAGCTCTTGAAAGCAAATGCTTAACCAAAAAATTTAGTACTTGAATTGATTTTTTTAAACTTTTATAGTGCTTAGGCTGAACATCACATATTGTACATATGCATTTTGTTAATGATTCAATTAAATGTTTGACACTGCAGTGTGTAGCTTCAGAAAAATAGTTCCTTATAGCCCCAAATCCATTGAATGGCATCTTGCTTAATTTTGCCAACTAGAATGCATACATCTTTTCATAACACTAGTTTAGGAGAACGTTGCTTTTCATCTTCAGTAATTGAACTGTGTTTGACCCATTTCCATTTTCTCTTTACCAAATGTCTTAATTTGAATTAGTTTTGTAAGGAGAAGTTAGATGTTGATAAGCAGACCTGGGCTGAAAGGGTTAATCCTTACCATTTAAGGGCAATATTATTCCCCTTGAGAATTTTCAATTTCAGTGCATTTTATGCCTGTAGGGTGTAGGGGTTTTTTGTGAAGCTGCAAGCTACAAATAGCATTACGTATATAGTTTTCATCAACGCTAGGTTTTGTAAAAGATGTGTCGAATTCATGCATTGTTAAAGTTCTGTAGTTGTCAAGTATTTTTACATAGAATGTTCGTTAAAATAATGAATAAAATAACAAGGGTAGTTCAACAACGTTTTTCCAGTCTCTAGTTAAATAGTTCTGTAAAATATTTTTAAATAGTATTTCGACTAGCCTACCTACCCACTTTTTTCACGTCCGTGGAGAGCAAAGATGTATGGCCTTGAACAATCTTTACCTTTTCTAAAAATTTCAACCTGAATAATACTTCTTCCATTTCGAGAAGCAAAAAAATTGGATCTTTCTCGCTTATGTTGGATTTTGGTCTGTCAGCAAAACGGCCTAGGAAGAAGTTGAATCAACTAAATCGTAGTCTAAACAATTTATTTTGATGACGTAGTGACGTAACATTTGTTTATGTTTATGTTTGAACGGAGACCGCTGGTCAAGAAACCAAATTGAAAGGCTCGCCATGTTCTTTCAAATTCAAAAGTGTCGGTGAGCTAATAAAAATGAACTTGCTCGCCAAGTGTCAATTCGAAAGCGTTATCTGTGTTGTCGTGTTACTTAGTTGTATTGTAACAGTTCTATGTGAAGCAGAACTTTCAGATGCAGCGACAGTAGAGGTTGTTTCAGTGTCTTCACTGGGTCAGAACACAGTTACAACGAACTCGTCCTTCGCCCTGATCAGAGGAAAGTTTGCCCGCGTTGGAGCCGTCAAAAATGTCCAGGGAGAACTAAAAGAGGTAAACTTGTTCATGCTTTGTTAAATTATAAATATTTTGTTAAGTCTGTTTAAAATTTGCGCGCTGTTGTGAACTGTTTTAAGTGGCAGGTGAGTTGGAGGCGGGTACTAGACTGAAATATCCGGAGAGTAAAGCTTGAGTTGACAAGATTTCAAAACAGACCGGTTCTCGCGTACGCTAATTTAAAAATTGTAACATAGATGCATGTTCTTTGTACAGAATGACCGTGTGGTTATTTATTTGAAACAATCCTGCTTGGAAATAATTTTCATGGTGCTACAAGAAAAACAAAACAGCAAAAAGTAAACAAATTATTACAATTTTGGTGACACGTATCATTAGACAAAACACATATTTAAAATTCTCAGTCAATGTTTTAGTATCGTTTTACCCATTAATTTTATAGTAAAAACAAACTTCCATCCTGTGAAGTTCTAATATATATTTTATTTGGTTTTATCAAAAGAAGGAACAACTGCAGAATACCCGTATTTTAGTGCACAACTATTTTTATGGAACGAGGAATGCGCAATATTAAAAAATTACCGGTAGTGGCTGGGTATTCAGCAGTTAAGCCAAAAAAGAAGGGGAACAACTGCAGAATACTCGTCCACCTATTAGCATCTATTTTTTATTTCTAATGTGCATCTATTTTTTATAGAATGAGGAATGCACAGTAATAAATTACTGTAGTGGCTGGGTATGCTGGCAATCTTGTTGAAGTCTCGGGTTTAAGTTTCAGTTGCCACCCCCTCATAAGCCACAAGTGACTTGTTGAGATTTTTTTTCATGGAATCAACTTAGTGGGAGGGGAAGCACTTAAGTGAACACAATCAACTCCCTGTTTTTAAATGAGTTGTGAATTGTTGTTTGTATTCATGATGGTTACTTCAAAGTGTTTATAATTGATCTGCACTTTTTTTTAACTGTTTTACAAGTATTTCCAGGAATAAAGAATAACTTAATACTCATTTTTTCTTGAGTTCCTCTTTTATGAAAGTAATCCATTGACCTTACCCCTCCCCCTGGCAAATTAACTTTGCTCTTTATTGGTCATCTTCCTTAAAGCAGTTTCCAGATCCTCATACCATAGCCTGCATAGCAGGTGTTTCTGTTGAGTTTTGGCGAGATTTTTCGCAGGCGACTCATCCCAGACATGGGCTGAGCCCCACTTGGTGTGATTTCAGAAAGTTCATTATTAGCAAAAAGTAGTGTTGTATAACTGCTGACACATACCCAAGCCAACACTAAACTGCAAATGTTTTGTTGTATGTAATCCGGTAAAAAGCTTCCTGAAGAGTGTGAAGAGTTGGATAATGAACAGACAAGTGCTGGTCAGTCTGATGAGCCGTGGATTGGTGTAATTAAAATTCCTGCTATGGAATACTTAAACAGTTATGGATCAAGGTCTTGTTCTGTTTTGGACAGAGTGAGTGTCAGTCAGTTAACTGCTAGATAGATAAACTCAACAACTGATAGTTATTTAATTATGCATTAGGCTTGTTGTAGCTGGGGGTCATGTGACCACGGCTACTCTGAAGTCCTTAATGATAGTATAGAGTGGAATAGTGGTACAGGGTGGAAAAATGTTTCAAAATTAATAATAGACAAGTATAGAAAGGAATAGTAACTAGTATAGGGTGGAAATTTTTCAAATACAAGTTTGTAAAACAAACTGAAATATTAATAACTTAAAAAGTATGAAATAACTTTATTTCTTGGAGATTGGTGCTGCTTCTTGTCAAAAATGAGGATTGACAAATGTAAACACTGAGCTTGTGTCCCAGAAGAAAAATATTGATAGTGAAACTTGTAAGGGAAAAGTTTGGCTTCCGAAACCCAGAAATTAATAATAGTACAGTCCCACATAAAACCCAGCTTGAAATTTTAGTCCAAATTAAATAATAGTACATATACTATTATTAAGGTTGACTTCAGAGTACATTAAATCTATCAGCTTAGTATGACAAAATTCTCTCCAGGAAGTGAACCAAACATTTAGGCTTGGAAAATTTTTATAAATAAGCTCAGACAGTTAGCCTAAACAAAACCTATTTGTAGAAAATTGATGGTTTGGTTCTTTGTTAAGCAAGTTGTGAAATTGTTTAGTTCAATTAAAGAATACTCCAGTTCATCACCAAAATTTTCCCAAAACTAAGGAAGGTGATTTTTTAATTTTTTTTGGTTTAGTTTTGAGGACTACTGAGTAAGACTACTCAGTAAACCTACACCACCAACTAAGTTACTAGTATTAATATATGGCCAAATTACAATTAAAAGTATGGACTGGAAACGCAATACTTAAAGTTGAACATTATAATATCAAAATCTTTAAACCATGTATTTTTTTATTGTACTCTTTGAGTTTGACAATAGTTAAGCAGAATGTACTTTTAAAATTACTTATATTTTTTCACTCTTTTTTATTGTTTTGCAACAGGCTTGATTTTTTTCACCATATATTTCTTATTTGTTTTAAAAAGAAAAAAGAGTCTATGTGCTGGCAAAATTCAGTGTTCACATTGATGATGAACTGGAAAACTTTTTAAGTGGCCTTGTTTGTTTTTGTATAACTCAAAAAGTCTTGAAACTTCAAAAGGCCAGAAAATTACAAACTCTAAGATTCAGCAAAATCCTGGAATCTTCCATAGACTGGTGACAAAAAAAACCCTCAGCCCTCCCCTCAGGTCCCCCTCCCTCCTCCTCCCACCCCCTGTCATCATAATATGTGAGTGGGACCCTGGGGATACTGGTCTATGTTATTAAGCTTATTGCACAATAATTCAGACATATACTGTTAAAATATTAATTGTTATTTGTTTAAGGTGCGTCAAGCAATGTTGATTGGTGCTTCGGCTTTGTTGATTATTACTGTCACAGTCAACTACAAAGCTGTCAAAAAGGTAAAATTAAAATGAATAGAGCCCAAATGACCTTTGTCAGAAAAAAAACACTTGAAATTACGTTTGTGTTGTTCAAAAGAGAGACTTTAATGTAAAACTCCACTGCACAGAACAAGGCAGCTCAGGGGGAAAGTCCTTCAAACGAACAGCAACTGTTTTCAAAGCGTCCCGCAAAATAGTACTTTTTCGGGTTCTGCTCAAAGTCATGGGCAGCAGAACCAGGGGGGAGGGGGGGGGGGCTGGTAGGGCACTGGCCCCTCCAATAAATTGTTTGAGGGGGGATGCCCCCCCTCCCCCCAGTAATTTCTGGCCAACAACAGCAACTCTTGAATAGGAATCTCAGATTCAGTAAAATGAACTGTTACAATTTCTGCACTGTGCCCCCCACCCTCCCCCAATAATTTTTTTCTTCCCCCACTAATGAAAGTTGTGATAGGCTATCAAGAATACACCTCGTTCGGTGATTGCGCAAAATTGAGATTTATAGTGGAGGAAAAAACCAAAACTTGTCAAGTCGTGCTGACGTACTTCAAACGTAGCCCACACAAAACCTTAATACAGCTGACCAATAACAAAAAAATAGTTAATTTTATTTTTGACCAAGGATAAGAGGTATTACCGTTGGGTGGCGTTCATGGTATACTACGCGTAAACAAAAGAAAAATCAAAGGCCAATCAGAAGCAGTTTAACATGTCAATCAAAGTTTTCATATATGGGCGTTGCAAAACAAACAAGGAACATTAGAAAACAAGAAAATGAAAGCTTTTTGGTTCAAGTTGTATAAAGGATATATTAGATATTTAACGCGCGTATTGATCAATTAGCCATTTTAGAATAATAAACAAGGCTTAAGTGTTGTAACGAGGATTTTTATATGGGGTTAGCTCAGGTGGTCCCTGCTAAGACTTGACTGCAGTTTCTGTCGGGAGAATAGCTGGTTTTCCAAACTACAATCCCAAACATCCGCTAACAGCCCGTGGTCAGAGCAGGGAGCGTGCGTTACAATTCTACCAAAAGCTAGTTACAAAAGCCAGCGAAGACTAAGGTGCATCTTAACTTGTTACATTACAAACAAAGATCAACGTTTTTAAGAACAATAGACGTTGATTAGCTATTCAAAAGTATTAAACCACGTGCGGTTGAAAGAAACCGCTTTTGCAAAGTCACAAACTAAGTTATAAACTCCGTACTTGCGAGCCAACTCGAGGTTACCCTTTCTCGAGCCTAAGTGGCTCATTTGGCCGGCGCTTATCTCCGGTTTCTGTACATAGTGTTAAGTGGATGAGAGTCTTTGACTCACCCTGGACAGGACTCTAATCCTTAGCCCCCAGCAGAATTGGTACTCATTTATATACACAGCAGAGTCGACATGACACAAATCGGGTAAAGTGTCTTGCTCAAGGACACAACACAGTGGTCTGACCGGGGGCTCGAACTTGCGGCCGAATGCCCAAAAATTTCGGCCCCCGCGCCGCTGATAAAAACCGACGGTCATAAGGATACCTTTGATTGAAACCTTGCTTCAGTAGGAATAAAAGGCATCTTAAATCAGTTTTGGTTCTGTTCCACAGCTTGATTTAGCCCAGTTGTTCACCAGGCCAGTGGTTTTTGTATCAGGGACTAACGCATCAAAAGTTATTGATTCTCTTCACAGGTAAAATTTAATTCTTTCGTTATTTTACGCTTGTTGATCTTGTCAGTCACATTGATTGTACGCTCTGTTAAAACAAACTGTTGATAACATGCATTGAATGGTTAACTTGTTAATACAACGGTATGTGTTCTATTGTTTTCATAGGTACAAGAATAAAAAACTACATGGCAAAATTTCCTACAACTCTTCTTATTATGAACTAGAGGTAAGATACCAGTGGCTCTTTTAGCGTATTAAACTGCGGTTCATAAAGGTTACCTTAAGATAACAGCAAGACGAGGCTCAGTTTCAATGAGTGACGCGCCTTGCTTTAAAAAACCAATCACAGGCCTCATTTCATCGACCGGCTCTGTAGTGCCGCAAACACACGACACGTTCGGCATTCATTTAGAGAAACATATTTAGTCCAAAAACTATGACGAAACTCAATTTTCTTTTCTTTATTTTTATTACGCTGTATTTATGCAGAAACTGTCAACGTTAACACTATGGGCCACCTGCGGTCGCCTTGTTGGCTGGGAAGGAGTGGTTTGTTTAGGAAACCCTGACAAAAAACCCGAGGTAAGCTTTTTTTGTATGAAAACTAAGATTTAAATGTTTACGAAGTTTTCTCCAAGTCAAAACACTATACCTAGGTTCTGTTAGAATGGTCTGCTCTTTGATCATACCGTATTTCCGCTAATAAACGCCCCAGCGTTTATTAAATGTTTCATGACTCGGGTGCGGCTTTTAATGAATTTTTTGTCATCGGATATCACTGACTTTAGGAGGTCTTTTAAAAATTGCTTTAATCTGCTTAAAAGACGTATCTGTAAATATCCGTTTATTTTCAAATGGCTATGAAGAAAAGGTTTTGATCTCCAGATTGATGTAACTTGGTAGAGAAAACAACTTGGGCGTTCAGCTTTTAGAGAAGAAAAAACATAAATGCTGTTGAAACTCCTTCTTTTGGCTGCTTTTATCAGTCCAGCTTCAAACGTCAGTTTTGTTTGTTCTTAGGTGATAACAACTTTTTGGAGCTCCTCGGTGTTCTATGCATCAGTAATATTTTTCTTCTTGGTGCTTAAGGTGAGTTAGTTATCGTATTGAAAGAGTTTTCACACTGACTAGAGCTTGCCATGCCTTAGTATCAGTTTTCAATACCATAGTATCAGTTTTCAATAGCATAGTATCAGTTTTCAATACCTTAGTACCAGTTTTCAACAGCATAGTATCAGTTTTCAATAGCATAGTATCAGTTTTCAGTACCATAGTATCAGTTTTTAATACCATAGTATCAGTTTTCAATACCATAGTATCAGTTTTCAATACCATAGTATCAGTTTTTAATACCTTAGTATAAGTTTTCAATACTATAGTATCAGTTTTCAATACCTTAGTATCAGTTTTCAATACAATAGTATCAGTTTTCAGTACCTTAGTATCAGTTTTCATGGTTACCTGAAACAACAATAGCTCCATTTATTCATCCCTTTTAACTACATCAACAACAACAGTCGCCAACAGGAGGCCAACCTTTTAGGAGTGTTTATAACAGCTTGATTGAACGTTCTTGCGTTTGATTTACTGTTGGATTTATTTTCCCTTTTCATTTTCAGTCTAGACTAAGTTACTGGTTAGAAAGTTACTGGAGCAATAGACAAGAGGTATGTACAACAACTCGCTTGAACTCACTCACTCAGTCTCTCTTAATACGATACGAAAAAGTACTGCCGTATATTTTGAAATTTAGTACCGTTTTCTGGTTCTGGACCGGTATTTGGATAAAGTGTTTTGAAATTAGTACCTGTTCCTAGTTCTGGACCGGTATTTGGATATAGTATATTTTGAAGTTTAGTACCTTTTCTTGGTTCTGGACCGGTATTTGTGTAGCATATTTGAACTTTGATACCTTTTCTTGATTCTGGGCCGGTATTTGGATGTGTTTTGAAATTAGTACCATCTCTTATTTCTGGACATATTAGTACAGTATAATTTAAAGTTTAGTACTTTTTCCTGGTTCTAGATTGGTATTTTTAGAGCTTGTTTTGAACTTTAGTAGGTTTTCCTGATTCTCAATCGGTATTGGAATAGCATATTTTGAAATTTAGTACCTTCTCCTAGTTCTGGACCTGTACTTGTATAATATAATTGGAAACTTACTACGTTTTCCTGGTTCCGGACAGGTACTTGGATAATATCTTTTGAAATTTAGTACCTTTCCTAGATCTTGACAGGTATCTTTGTAATATATTTCAAATTTAGTAATTTTTCCTGATTATCGACCAGTATTGCATAGGATAGTATATTTTGAAATTTAGTACCTTCTCCTAGTTCTGGACCGTAATTTTTGTAGTACAATTTGAAATTTAGTACCTTTTCTTGGTTCTGGGCCGGTATTTGGATGTGTTTTGAAATTAGTACCTTCCCCTAGTTTTGGACCGGTGTTTTTATAGTATGTTTGGAAATTTAGTACCTTCTCCTAGTTCTGGACCGGTATTTGTGTAGCATATTCGAAATTTAATACCTTCTCCTAGGTCTGGACCGGCATTTGTGTAGTATATTTTGATTACTGTGAGCCGCATATAGTGGACTATCTAATACCCTCAATACCAGAGTCATCTGTAAATCATTATAAAGCGCCTTTGATCATATCCACATGAAAAAGAGCGCTATATAAATGCTAAACATTATTTATTTATTGTTTATTTATATTTAGTACCTTTTCTTGGTTCTGGGTGGGTATTTGGATAATTTAGTTTGAAATTAGTACCTTCAAGTAGTTCTAGACCGATATTGTTGTAGTATGTTTGGAAATTTACTACCTTCTCCTAGCTCTGGACCTGTTTTTGTATAGTGTATTTTGAAATTTAGTACCTTTTCTTGGTTCTGGATCGGTTTTCGGAAGTATATTTTGAAATTATGTACTTTCTATTAGTTCTGGACCGATGTTTTTATATTGTATTTGAAATTTAGTACTTTCTCCTAGTTCTAGGCCGGTATTTGTATAGTATGTTTGGAAATTTAGTACTTTCTCCTGGTTCTCGACAGGTATTTGTAAACTGTATGTTTTGAATTTAGTACCTTTCCTAACTCTGGACCGGTATCTCTATAATTTATTGGGTTGATTTAATTTTTTCCTCTGGGCCAATATTTGGATAGTATATTTTAAAAGTTACTACCTTCTCCTAGTTCTGGACCGGTATTTGGATAATGTATTTTGAAATTTAGTACCTTCTTTTAGTTTTGGACCGGTATTTGGGTAGTATATTTTGAAATTTAGTACCTTCTCTTAATTCTGAACTAAAAGTTGGAAAAAAATATTTTGAAATTTGTACTAGTTTCTCAGCCTTGGTCCTGCTAAACCGAGGCAATGCTTCTACCGTTTTGGGTTAGATAAAGTTGACTTCTTTTTTTAAACCAATGCAGATTAAGAACGGTAATTAAACTGGCCCTTAGAATCCTGGAATTGGCAAACACTCCAATTTCATCGCGAGTTTAGATCATACAAACTCAAAATCTTTTCCAAAAGTGTCTTTCTATACATTGATATTTGTAGCCAAGCAAGCCTTCGTGATAGATCTAGAGTGTTGTCGAAGTTACACCTTCGGTTTGATCAGTGGTAGATACCAGAAGCGTTGATTAACCCTATCAGTCACAAATACGTCAAATAGCGTTCCCACTTAGAACCCGTACTTTTCCTGTTACCGGTTTAGGAGAATTTATTTTTTATCTTCGCTAGTTTTTTTTTTATGGTTGATCAATTTTCTTTATCTCATTATATAATGACTGACCTATTTTGTATGAGTTAGACTGGTGTTGATAAACTGGCTGCGGCTGAAAGGGTTGATGTTTTTTTTGAAACCGGAAGGGTTACTTGCAACACATTTCAAGATGAAGCGATGGCATTATTCACTGAAGTATTGTATACAATAACCATCGTGTTTTCTTTTTATCAAATCCCAGGAATCATTGCGACACCTAGCAGTAATAGCTATGCGACAATTGAAGACCCGAATGTGGCGGGGAGGGCCGAGATCTAGAAAGCAGACTGAAGCCAAATCAACTGACCATGAAGGGAAAGAAAGAGACTTATGTGCAGTGTGTTTGGATGAGTACTCTCACAAACAGGTAAGATCATTTTTACATATTCTTAATTCTTTGGCCAGTGTTAAAGTCCTTATGAACTGAAAAATTTTATTACTTCAGTGGATAGACCTTGTAAAAATGAGGAATAGTGGTGAAATTATTTTGTCAAAATCTTTTATGATTCCTGAGATAATTAAAGCATTGTTTTCACTATAATTTGTTTTCTGCCGGCGTCTTCGTTGACGTTGCTGCCCCTGGCCCCTATAGTACTGACGTTTGGTGCAATCCCGTCCATATTCATAGATATTACGTGTACTGCCTTGCGGACACGAATTTCACTGCTCTTGTGTTGACAACTGGCTACTGGCCAAGAGGACTTGCCCATTGTGCAAGGGAAATATCATCGGTAAGTAGTAGATGGTTTGCAGTGTTCAAAGAAAGTTAGAAACAGTCATCGTAATCTCAAGGAAAAAACAGTGTCGGGATAATAAATGCGAAGATTAGACAGCCGTAACTAACAACTATGAATCCTTCAAAGGTGTTTAGGCAACACTGAAAGAACATTTCTGAAGAACTGCGTTGTAGATAGAGCGAAAATATAATATACTTCTACATCCGGGTAGTTCCTGGCCCTACTGCTCTTGCGCTACTTCTTCGTAGTTTTGTTTGCTTTATCAGTTTTAGGCAGTTCTTGCGTAGTCCGTTCGTTTGTATACGTAAAAAGCCAAATAGATGTTGAATTTCAAGAAAAGGAAGCTTTGTTTATAGTATCAGTTAGCTTTAGAAACTGCATTGGTTAATTTCCCTTTCGTTTCTTTGCAGAGCGGTTGCACAGCCGCGAGAACACGGTGACACTAGCACAGTGCACGGTTAACTAGTTCAACCCCGCAGCTTGACGAGAGAAATGCTACGATATGGAGCAGGTGGAAATTTGGGTGTAAAATGGGAGCAAATAAAGAATATTATGTGATCATATATACTCAGTTGTCTTTAGTTTGCCATGTTATGGGCTATACCGCTTAAGTAGAGTATTTGGTGGTCGAGAAAACTCAGCTGCAGCATGGACTGTTTAGTCGGTTTGAAGTGTTTTTGTTGGGGATCGGACGTTTGAGAAAGAATTACGGGGTAATAGTCGATAATAGGCCATTTGTGCTATGAATTAAGTCAATGTATACTACTTTCCAGTTTTCTTGTTTTTCCGGGCTCATGCAGTCGTCTAAAGGCCGATAACTGACCCTATTGCCTTTAAAATATTTAGAGACATATTTGAGCTGTGATTTTGGAACTGGCAAATAGTTTCTGTGCAAAATCTAAACCGTATTTTATAAGAAACACAAAGCAGGCTTTTCATTAGAGAAGAAACTAATTCTTGCCTGGATTTTTACTTAACCGCGAGGGTAGTAAACTGTTGACCAGTCAGAACAACCCAGCCCAGATGCACAAATTCCTCTGAAAATTCTTAAACCATCACTCCATAGCCATACTGGTTTAATTTTTTTTAACAAAAGATACGTCGCAAAGGTTACTGGTGGTTGTAATAAAAAAAAACCCGGCTAAATTAGGGTAATGCCCATTTGAAGGGAGGTTCCGGGGTGGAAGCGTATTAAATCATGAACTTGAAACTAATAGCTCGAGTGGTTGGTTTTAGTGGAATAACGAAAGTAATCAAAAATTTGAAAATGATTAATGAATAATCGAAGTTTCCAAAATTCATAATGGGATAATCAATATATTGAGAAAGATTTAGAGCTAATTGAGAACACAACTTTGAAAACTCGACTTATTCGATGAAAACAGGGGCAACCATGAACTGCGTGACCAGTCAGTGCGAGCCAGGCTTGCAGACGGACATCAGGAAATTCCCGCCGAAAACTAAATGAGCGCGCGCGCTTGTTGACGCTCGCCTTTTTTTTCTGCCAAGCAAGAGTTTTTGTCGTCTGCATCTGCATGAGATTTTCACTGCATTCGTGGTTTGGGTCAGAAGAAGTTTGTTTTGAGAAGTTAAATATGAGAAATCGAGAAGAATTTGGTTGTGAGTTGAAGTTATATGTCAGAGACAGAAGAAGTTGGTTGTACAACAATGGGGAAAAATACGACAGGAAAGAAACTGAGGAAAAAATACGGAGGCAGAAATCATCAAAGACAAAATCAAAACTGCACAAACATAAACATGAAAGGTAAAAGCTGCGCTGTTAAACTAGTTTTAGATATGTTTACTTGTTATGCCTTGTTTACTTTTATGAATAACTTGCAGGTTTGACGCGCCGGTAATTTTACGTATGTTGATTACGGTCCATGGTGTTTATATATACATGTTATAACAATAACTTCGAAGTAAGGGAAAAACATATGGTAGTTATAGTGTTTATTTTGACAGTTCTATTGGTGTTATTACTGGTTAATATAGAAGTTTTTGCAACTTGGCGTTGCACATATAGAATAAGAAAAAAATTTGAATCACTGACGGGAATCGAACCCGCAAGCCGAAGTTTAAACACATTGGTACTTCGTATAAACATTTTTTTATTTCGTTGCAAGTAGCGATACCTGTTTAATATGGTATCAGCAACAGTAGTTCAAACAATGTCACCGTTTCATTGTGCAAATAATTTAAGCAGCTGTTCCATTGGCTGACTGTTCATGTTCTGGATCTTGTAGTTATCAGCCCCCCATCCCCCCGTAGCTAGGGTTTTTGGCGGGAGCGTGAGATCAAACCAGGTTGTCTGAGAGACCGAAGTGTATACCAATATATTATTCAAACTTTTGATCTTCAGAATCAATTCAGAAAAAGGGGATGACGTTGCTTAGTTGGTCAACAAAAATGTCTGGGAGCCTAGTTTATATTTGGACTAACTTAATTTCAATCCTGCGTTTCTGGGCCTGGTTGCACGTAGCCTGGATAAGCTATCCGCCGGATAAGTGCTTTTTATTTTATGCAGTAAAACTATAATGAAAGTTGTTTGACACCGTTTAAACAATTACTTTAGGAGTTTTCCTCTCAACTACCAGAGATAAAGAAATCAACAAAGAGTCAAACAATATTTGATTTATAAGTGACGACCAAATGTTACCATTAGCTTTTATCCAGCGGATGCTTATCCACTTACATCGATTCAACAGAAAGGGCAGGCCAAATTTTGCCGTGAAATTCGAAATTTTTGTTGGGCATCGCGGCAATACGGCAAATTGCCGCACTGCCGTCGATAATTTCAAGCCCTGGATATGGGATTAGAGTTAGAGATCTAAAGCTATAGATTGACATTGACGCTATCGGTATGTCTGTAGAGAAGAATCATCTTTAGAATTAGTCCACGTATAAATTCCTGATACAGATTTTATATCAAGAAATATATAGTGGCACCAAACACACAACCCACGATCACAAAAGGAAAAAAGTAGGGATTTTGAAGAAAACTAAAAACAATTGCCATAAAAGTAGGGCCACCAAAGTGCCTGAAAAAAATATACACACTATCATAAAAACAAAAAATCCTTAAAGCCAGTCTAGTAATATGGTTATTAACACTCGGGCTCAAAACAGCTTTTAGGGTTCTGAACAGACTTAGTTCCTTCTGACCCTCGAGGCCTTAGAGTGCCATTTTACTGGCTGTCTCTTTACCAATAGCACACATCTGCAACAGCGCTGATTTTTAATAATAATTTATTACACTTTTGTAAAAAAAGTACACTGCACCAGTAACGGATACTAATAGCAAAAGTGAATATATCTTTTAAATCAAAGTTTCATATGAGGCAAACAAAGCAACCTAAACAATATCTCAAGTATCAAATTTTATGCAAAATAATTATTTTATCTTAATGTCAGACCCTATTCATAAGTAATGCCGATTTGAACATTCTTTTGTCTCCGTTTGAATGTGCCCTTCTAGCCTCAATCTTGAGTTAAAACCTCGAAATAATACATTACCCAAAACTTGTAGGGCTAACTTGAACGTAGACAAAAGAATATTAAAATTGTCGCAATTTACAAGCAGGGTCTGTTGTATTTGCTACTTTCTACAACCACTACATGATGTACAAAATTTGAATATCAAAAATTTTCAGTAGGTTTTTTTGCTTCTATGCATCATGGTTTTTAAGAAATCTGATTATCTTAACTCAACTTCCAACCTGAAGATGAGTGACCAAGTCTACTTTATTTCCCTCAGTGACAACTTTGGTCATTTAAGTAACTGTTATCATAATATAAAACTTTACCCCACAAACAGGAGTAATTACATGAAACTACATGTCTCCATTGTGTTTTAACCACAACAGATCAAACATGCACTTTTTATCCTTTAACAAAAACATGATTAATAAAAATACTAGAATAAAAAAGCCTTGTTTGCTTTGGAAACTGTAAGTTACATGTACTTCAAATTACAATTGAAAGTGTTTGCTATGTATCACAATTTAGTCGAACTGATATCACAAATCAAGTGCTATCTTTATAAAACTAGGCAAAGAAATTACACATAAGCAAACAAGTGTTAGACGCTGTGTTGTCAATGTTTTCCACTCACTATCTACATAGGAACCTCCTAAAACCCATTAAAACAATGATTCTATCTATTTTTTTTTCTAAGTTTCTTGACAGCTTTATACCAGTTATTTTAATTTTGCCAATGTATCTGCATGCGTTTTTGGTGAATATATTATAGTCTGTGGAGCTTGTAAGTGATATCAAAGCAGATTAACAGGTACAGATGTACAAGAAAAAAGGAAAAGGGAATGCTAAAAGATTTGAAGAATTGTGAATACCTGTCTACCTAAAACAATTTTCCAACAGTGCAATACAATACCTAATTACATATTTTGAATCAGTAAAGGATACCAAAAAAATTTAAATTCAGGATCAGCAATAAAACCATATGGCTTTGGCAGAAAGTTACAAAAAAGCATGGATTAAAACTAAAGCACTTACAACACATTGCTATATACTCAAACAGCAAACATTGCTGAAAACTATACTATTAATTGAATAATAATCAGTATATTTATTGAAAGTTCAAAATTGATAGAAAAGTTATTGTGGTAACAAAATTCTAAAAAAATTATTCTCACCAAAATTTAATCTACAAAGATCTTCCATATCAAAAACTCAATCTTTCCAAAATTAGCTAGCAAAATATAGCTCTAATGATCATGCAATAAGAATACTACCTTGAACTTCATATTCATATTACATGAAATTTAAGCAACATGTTTGCTTATTCTCAAGAAAGAATATTATTACATCTTGGTACATTCTTTGGGACCTTTTAAATGGATACATTTCACTTTTTCAGCCCAAAACACTTTAAATGATACACTGCTAATTCTCCCACCTAAAAACCCTATTTTTTATGTCACTAGTTGAGAGAACTTCATCTTTAAAGTAGTTTGCTATGCTGATCAAATCCCACTTTCTCTTACACTAGGTATGTAAGGAGAAGTTAGTTGTTGATAAACCAGATAGGTCTCAAAGGGTTGGTAGAGCTTAAATTGTTTACCAATTGTCAGCTTTCATTGCTCCCTATTCTTTTTCTTGTTTCGTCACACAGTGAAATTCTTTTACATAGCTTGCCTTCTTCCTCAAACAATGCCTTCCGTTTAAGCTCTTTCTCCTGAACTTCCACACTAAGACTTCCAATTTGGTTCTTCAAGAACGCCATCTGACACTCAAGCTCATCTAGTTTGTCTTGCTTCTTCTGAAGATCTGCTTTCTTATTGCTAAGTTCCACATCAAGAGCTGGCAAAGTACCCTTTATGTCAGAAAGCCTTCGCCTGTAGTGAAGTTGAAATACATTAAGAACATCACTCTTACCGGCTGCATCCAAACCACTATCCTCCATAACAACCATATCAAGGAGTGAGCTCTCCAATGGGGACCTTGCTTCAGTCTGTGTCGAGGTTGGCTGTTCAGGGGTTGGTGTCCCACTGTGTGGCAAGCTACTCCTTCCATCAGCTTCACTTGCTACCTCACACTCTTGACTTGAACTCTGGTGTGACACACCAGAGAAAAGATGCTCTTCCTTTATCAAGCTCTTTGGTTGTGAAACCACACTACTCTGATTACTATTAGCTGTTAAGCTGTCCACACAAATGATCATGGGTTGATTTGAGGGGTTTGGCCGACTGGGTAGCTCGGCTCTTGGATACAATTTTCTGGTGGAACTTGGTGCATCCTGAATGCTTGAAGTGGTAGCTGGTTTCATCTGAATCGGTGTTTGTGGATTGGCTTGTAGAGCAAGGTAACTGATTGGTACATTGTTGCTTTGTGATGTTTGCGTAGGTAACTCATTCAAGTGTACTGGTATAGCAGTTGTGTATCTCTGACCTCCAATTCTTGGCATAATAGTTGTTGGTTCTTGATTGAGAATAACCTGTGCTCCAACATCTACTGAATTAGGTTTGTTTACCTTGAACTTAGATGGGGGAGGGGAGCTCAAGATTATACCTGCTGGAAATCTCTGCCCTAGTGCATCATTTGCACTGTTTGGTCGCTTTCGCTTACTTGTATATGGAACTTGGAGTTGTGGTGACACGACTAAAGTTGATTGAACACTGGCTGTCTGGGTTGTAACTGTGGAAGTGACTGCATGACCATTTACTTTAAGTGCTCGAGTTTTACCCTGCACAGGTGTATCTGGATAGTTTATAAGAACTGCCGAAGGATCTACATGTACAACCATACCCTGATCTGCTGGAAGGGTTGTGCTGCCATTCATTTTAGCACTAGAACTATTGACTGATGGGGAGCTGCCATCTTCTCCACATGCCTCTAACTCTGACTCGTCAGAGGCTGAAACACTCTGGTTAGAATCTTGCAAGTCTAGAAAAAAATTGAAATTTGATACATGAAACACACCAGACAGACAAAACAAAACAATTGGTATAGAAACTATTGTAATTATATAGTCTCTAAAGCTTCTGGTAGTTAGAAATCTACTAAGGGTAAGAGCTCTTGAGTTCTGATGTTACAATTAAGCATTAACTTTTGATTACATACGGTGAGATCATCTGGGTTAGTGTAGTCCTGAGAAGGACTTTTGTCGATCTAAAAGAATGACATTTCGACAACCTCTGTGGAGCGAAGTTGTTATAATGTAAGTTACTTACACTGACAGTGTTCTTGACACTGAAGATGACTTCTGCACAGGTTTCAAAACGCCAATCGCTTACACTGTTAGCAGTCCTTCTCAGGACTACACTAACCCGGAGGATCTCACTATACAATCTACTATTACTCCTGGGTTCAAACCATTTACAGCAATAATTTTTGTCAGTGCAATTTGCTTAAACAAAAGGGTAACACTAGCAATGTTAGCACTACAAAGCTGTGTATCAACTATCGAGTTAAAAATATTTGGGATATATTAAATAAAAGTATCTCATTACATGCAAACAACTGAGGTACTATATTGATGTGCTGGAAGTTTATGTGGTAACTGTAGGCCTTAAACTGGCCTTTTCAGAGGGCACAGCAATTTTTGCCTGAGAGCAACATAATTTTTTTTTCAGGGCCTCAAGGCAAAGTATGAATCTAGTGAAACCTGGGAAATTTTAATTGATCATTTTACTTGAGGCAATAAATAATTGCTGATAACTTTTTTCCAGAAATGAACTATGTGGAACAAAATAATCCATATTTTTTACACCATGTTAATAATAGTCAATATCTTTGCTCACTAAAGTTTACAACTAGGTAGTACAGCTGTAATACTTAATAGCTATAATCACTTTTGAACAAGTCGACAATATTTCTATTGAAATACATTAGGCTAGTATAGCAAAAGGATTTATAAGAACCTAAGAACAGTTTTAGGGTAGCTTCAGTTTTAAATAATAAACCAATCATACATATTCATTTTTTATTGCAACTTCAAAATTGAGAAACACTTATGAAAAATTGAGGACTCTAGTTCAAAAACGATGTAAGTGACATTGTATGAAACACTAAATTCTCCCAATGGTTATCAAGAAATAACAGGGATAATGTAGAGAGAATTGAGAACTTCATCAAAAGTCACTTATGTCATTTTTGCACTAGACTCTTCAATTATTGAACAATAATTTATGTCGTCAGTAAAAAAACAAACAAAGAAAGAAGGTGTTTGGAGTATGAAATGGTGAGAGATTTCCAGCCTGGGTAGATATATGCCTTCTAGCATGTGACTCATGATCATATACAGCAGGGTTTCTGGAACAATCTCATAGCTCTTAAGCTTAATAATCCTGGCCAATATTGATTCTTCATTATTTCACAATTAAGACTAAATTCAAAGATAAACGTTTAAAGTGCATATAACGCTGTAAACTTTTTTGGGATCAAATCATTTCACATACAATTTAAAGTACTTCTGCAAAAAAAGTTTTGAAATTTGGTCAAATTGTTTTTTCTACAATGGTTCAAACTAGCAAAGTTTTCAGACATCTTGGTTCACAACCGTGTTTTTGGGGGACTGGGTTGTGACATCATTCCCTACTTATATTATTGAGCAAAAATCTCTGATTCATTCATGTCTATCTTGCTGTGTTTTGATCCAGAGACGTCTGGGAATGGTGTCATAACCCAGCCCCCTTAAAACATGACCGCGAACCAACAAAACTTGAACTTCAAATGTGTATAAAAATCGAGAATATGACCGATTTCAAAATTCATTTCTTAAATGTCCTTAGTTTCCAAACACTTTTAGTGGTTACAAAAATAATTGTTAGTGTTATAGGCACTTTAATGAAATATGTGGGATGGACATGTGCATTATGACAAAATTTCACCCTACTAATAGCAACTTTTTAAAACTAAGCTTTTTGCAATTTAAAACTTGACTTGTATGTTCATGATGAGTAAACAGTATTAAACTAGCACATAAACATGGTTTGACAAATCACCAAGTAATCAACTTATTTTGTACTGTCCAAGTAATAATATCATATCTACTCTCAAAAAAAGATTTTGTTCACTATTTTCTTTGCTGCAAGAGAGCTGTGAACTACATTGAGGCCCTTGTTGACTTTGCAGTGGCATCACTGGATGATTCATAAAATACCTGCCTGGGGGGTACTCCCTATATTTGGGTGGTGGGTGTGACTGTTGTATTTTTGGTGGCGTTAAATTTGTCAGTCCCATATTTTTAGGGGTTGTTATGAGAAATCCTTCAAGAGTTATTAAATCATGAGCCTGGTCATTTTTAGGGTTGAAAAACAAGTTTTTAGACTGCTTCCAGTTTCATTTGAAAATACTGAATATAAGGAGTTAAGACAAAAGTCCATTTGCTGTATATCATGTCTATGGCAACATGGTTGAAACTAAGCACGACCTGCTAGTTATCCAGGGAAAAACGTCAATTCTCAATTGGTATTTTTGGGTTAATTTTTTAAAACCGTCAAGTCAGGTACTTTTAAGAACATGGACAATTTCTTTGCCTTAGTATTTTCTAGGATAGTTTGGGGACTTTTTTCTGAGGGTCAACCCTAAAACCCTTATAAATTATATAACCCCCTGAGAGTACCTGGCCATAAAGCTTTATACAAAAAGAATACATGTGATCTTAAAATCATTCTTAATAACTCTTAACCACTTCAGTATTCTAGGAATTTTAAAAAACTTCTTTTCAAGGAACGTTAGTAAATGGCCCAAATAACACAACAAATTTCCCTTTATAAAACTGGGTATAACACTGACTGGTAAAACACAAACTGGATAAAATACTAAAATGTATTCGATCACGAATAAAAAACCAAACAAAAATCTGATTACGTATTTGAAAAACCACATAACCACATGCCCACCCTCTACTGATCGAGTGTCGGCATTTATGCTTTCCAAGATTGGCAAATAAGATTAATGATTATCTCGAATTGGTGCGCCAGTAAAATCACGCAGACCTTTTTACCATGTCTCTATTGTATCTTTTAAATTCATCGGAGTGACTGGCACTAACTTGTAATTTAACACGTATGAAACTTACAAGAAAACAAATACAAATACTGATTTTTTAGCCAATTCAACAAACCTAAGTAAGAAAAATATCAACCTGGATTGGAAACGCACCTGGCTGTGGAGTTCGTGGAAAATCTCCAGGTGTAGATTTCTGTGTGTCCAACAATGAAATACTTAGCTTAATCATTGTCTCCTTGTCACTGTTAAGGAATTTATCCAAAATACAGCGGTACACAAGAGAACCCTCTTCGTGCGGGCTTCGGCTTAAAATATTCAGCACCGTGTTACCTTCGTGATCCTTAGCATTGATTGCTTCCATAACCTCTTCATAAGAAATGAAACCCTTCTGCATTGATTCAAGCATGCTGTTCAACATAGCCTCCAGACACATCTGGTAATAGTCGCGTTGTTGTTTCGAACGATACGAGCGTTTGCACAAGTGTCGCTTTCGCTTGGATTTGTAAGTTAGTTTACACAAATGATCAAGTTTGTCTTTGGTAAGCATTTCTGCTGCAGCATGTAAGGCAGTTTGCTGCTGCAAATGGTCTTTCTGCAGGACAAGTTTTGGGTCATTCCTGTTCAATTCCGTGAACAAGGTAAGGAAATACTGCTTTCGAACCTTCGAGCTGCACAAACCACAGCACTTGTAAAGATAGCGGACGGCTCCATGTAACGCGGTCTCTCCTTCTTTAGTGCGACTCGATGGACTTAACCCCATCTTTAGTAGCAAGTCGAGTGATTTTCCTTTGCCGAAGCATGCGGCAAGATAGATCAAAGGCTTCTGAAGGACCTCTGATGTGTCTTCCACAAAACTGTCTCGATCCCATCCCCGATTCACACACGCTTCAATACACTGCTTCAAGTTTAGATGTCCGCAGGAGATGCCAATACGGTTTTCCTTCGAAATCGGTGGCCCCAAATTACTTTCATACAGTGACAAAACCAGATCATTGTGCTTTATCTCGCATTTACTGTCACAGAGCGGAGTATGCTTTGGAGAACGAGTAATTACAGTGCGAGGCATAACTATATATACAATGCTCGTCAGGGAGGGCAACACGCTTCAAGCTGCCCACGCGAAAGTGAGGCTGCGTCCTCTCGTGCTCGTGATAGGGTAGAGCCACGCGGGAGGGATTCCCAACGTTTATCATATTTCAAGAGAAAAAATTGCAGTTGAAAAATATCAAAACTTAAAAGTTACTAACAAAATAAGTTTTCAAGGTTGTGACGGTGTTGGCACACTTTGTAGAAAAATTAAACCCTATCATTGAAGATAGATGGGTTTGCGCTGAACAAGTGAAAACAAGACGTGACAGCCAAGGATTTCGCTTCAGAACGTACGCCAACGTAACGTCCGGTTGTTTGACATGTAACGTCCGGTACTTCACACAAAATAATAATTTTTTTTAAGTGTGGAAATTATCGATTGTAATGTGATAAATGGGTTTTTGATGGCGATATTAAAGACTCAACCTTTGGATTCAAAGAATGGAGATCTCTAGAGCACTAGAGTGGTCTCTTCCTACATTCTCGTACGTGGGGTACGGCGGAGCGTTTTGGAATCAAACAAAAAAACGAGCAACTGGAAACGGATAACGATTATAATTGCAATTTCCCGGGGAAGCCAATATTTCGTTCATGTCAGTCCGCCAGCCGAACGAATGCATTCCTCGCCCCTTCCTTTTTGCTCCCGTCCAAGCATCCATTTCCTCTTCCCAGTCTCCCATTTGATGAATGCGCTTCCCGGTCTAGACCGTAAATAAAACCAAGAGAATAGTCGTGTAGCAATTTGCGTATATAATAAACCTAGAGTTTGGTTTAGGCGTCTTGCTACTGAAGGTACAAGTCAACCCTTCCGATCTCTGAAAGTTAAGCCCAATGACTACGTTTTTCCTATATGGCATTTGAAATACGTTTGCAGAACCTTTTAGGTTGGATGCAATTAGAATACTGAAGAAAAAAGTCTGTCGTTGTGTCGGGGAAAACAGCCGAAGCAGAAACATGTCATACTCCGAAGGTAACCTAAAAAGTTGCAAAAAAAAGTTCAGAACTTGTGCTCGGTATTATTAATCAAGAGCCTTCGTTTCTCTATCCGACCAGCAAACAGTATATGTAAGGTTAAGAATGTGCTTGCAGTGATAGGAATGGTAAAGAATGACGTTTTTCAAAATTTGAAAAGGGGCAATCTTGGCGGTCTGATCATGTATTAGTGTATATATGAAATTATATGATTACCAGCAATAGATAAGATAAATAAACAAGTTTACCGAGCAAGTTACATACGGTCGGAAATGACACACGCTTGTAATCACGACATAGAAACGCCACGCCGGCGTATCACGTCGTCGAAAACAATATTCAATTGGCTCTTATCATCTTCTCTTTATAATCGATAAGCAACAGCACTGGTTCCTTTTTTCTGCACTGCATGCGATTAAGAGCTAGTCGAGATTTTTTTGTGTGTTTTTGTATATTTTGATTCAAGACTACTACTGACGCAGCCGCCCACAGGCACAACGCTTAAAATATGCTGTTCTTAGTTTTGTATTTTCCGCGTTACCTATAATGATTGCAGTCATTCGCCCAACAAGCTGCAGCAGCCGAAAGAGCGGAGAAGTTATAAACGGCTGTCTACTTCATGAATACACTTACAAAAAGATCTCGAGATTTACTATATACATGCGGTACTTTCCAATTCTTGGAATCCGAGTGCTTGTTTAGTTCCGATCCTGGTGTGCTCTATAGTCATACCTCAAAAGAACCGTTAAAGACTGGTTCAAGAGATCCAGTAAACCGAAGTAAATTGTCAGGAGCGTACAACACTAGTGCTATACAATACAAAGGGCTGTATTTTGTTGCTTTTTTTGTCTGAGTTGGCACTCAGCCTCGACAAGTTTTTCGACAAGTTCCTCTTTCGCTTCTTGAAAACGGTCGCAGAAAAAGCCACCATTTTGAAAAATTGTAGTATAGAGTAGCCAATCAAAATGCGAGATTTGCAATAGACCACTAGTAGAGTTTGTCTAATTAACAGTTTGATTACGAGTTCGAGTTTTCTATCGGCTGATAGACGACTCGACCCGGGCTTCACCCTTGTATGTCATCTATCAGCCGGTACTGAAACTCGAACTCGTAGTCTAGCTGTTAACTAGACAGTGAGTTGGTTTATAGCCACTCAGATTGCAGAATTCGTTACTTGTGCTATAGAGTTTGGTTTCTACCAAAGAGATATAACTAAGAACTGGGCACATATTCACGTATTCACACAATCCAGCAGAGGCAATTTGTAATGGTTACTTTTGCTGAAGTTGCCCCGGTCAGACTGGTCACACTGTGCTTTGTCCTTTGTTCCGGCCATGTACTAATGAGTACCAGCTTCTGAATGATACGTTTTGGGTGTTCAGGGCTGTCACAGATAGATTATTTGGCCGTTAACTTTAATTTTGACTAGGAAAAAACTGATTTATTTTTTGCACTTATTGAGCTTTGTACTATGGCAGTGAGATATTCCAAGGCTTCGAACACATTAGAGACCGCGAGTACCGCGTTTTTCGTGCGGCACCGCAAACGGCAGGGGGTCGCGTGATCCCGCTCTTGCACTCGGCGGTTCGTGTTTGAACGGACCAAAGGCGCGAGACTCTAGGAAGTCCGGAGGCATGTTACCCCAGAAAGTTTTGAAAATTATATAATCTAGGCATCCAGAACCAACTTGTTAACGTTGAAAACTTCAGTCTTTTCAACGGCCGTGTTTAATACTTTAAAGTTTCAGAGAACAACATTTTTGCTTAATCAGAACAGAGCTTTTTTTTAAATCGATCGTTATTGTCTTAAGTCAGGTGCATGTACAGGGAGGATAAACTCCCTTATTGTTGTGGTAGTAACGACCGTCGTTTTTAGCGGTTAAAATAGTCCGGTATTTCTGAAGAGTTGTTAAAGGAAATCCTGTGTTAAACCGAGAGCCTTCATGCCTTCTAGTGTTTAAGTCCCTATAGAGCTTCTTTTTTTCAAGTTCCAGATAAAAAGTAAAGCCCTTTGATAACAGTAAATTTTTGAAAATAAAACCTTTTCTCGTCGTTCCTTATACATTTTTTAGACTTGAAGCGTGCAATGATAACGTAGCAGGAGGCACGAGGCAGAGACAATCTTTTTATCTCAAAAAAATCAATTCTGGCTACAATAGTCACATTGTTTTAACTTTAATCAATGAATTATTCCCTTGAAAGTGTTTGAACTAAAAGTTTTATGACATTTCTAACAGAAATGAAAATTGTTTAAACAAAAAAAAAAAAAAGAACTCACTGCTGCGACGTCAGAGGTTACCAGTCCCCGGCCGGCCTGCTCCGTCAAAATTTGCACTCCAATCTTTTTTTTATTAAAAAGCAAACTTAGACGTGGAAATTTTCTTCGGTTATTCGAATTTTGAATTCTGACAGATAACAACATTTTTAATCCCAAAAGTAAAATATTAAGCTTGTTAGAGAATTTAAGTACATGAACAAATTGTCGTTGGCAATTTTTACCGAAAAATATTTAGAATTTTCAAGTATTTACACTTTAGTGTAAACATTTTTATATGTTCACAAAATCTTAGCCTTAGCATTATTCTTAAAATATTCAGCCTCGATGTTTTAGACGTTTTATAAAATAGAGTGTATATAAAGTTTGTGTGTATGTGGTGATCGCAACAATTCCTCAAATCCCTACACGAAACAAAGCAATATCGGCTTTCTTTTTTTAGTTTTACAAGAATATCTTCTGTTTTGGCTCAGGTGCCGGCTGAATAAATAGTAGTTATTGAGGATTCAGCCTCAAATGTTCGTAAAATGAATTGATAGTATACTTAGGATCAGTCAGTTTGTTATTTTCCATTCGTACAAACCAACGGGAAGCACAAATATTAATACGCTTTATATAACTGGCAGTGCTACCATGGCCAGCAAAAAAAGATAACTAATATTATATAAATAAATGGAGGATATTACATGGCCGCGCGGAGATACGAATTTCATCTTCGAGTGTTGAAAAGTTATCACACGAGTGAGCTGCGCTCACTCGTGAGATCAGTTTTGAACACGAGAAGATAAAATTCGTATCTCCAAGTGGCCATGTAATTTTCTTTTTATCACATACTAAGTGAGATTCTGGGTTTAATGAAAAATTAATATTTTTATTGACACAAAAACGGCGGGAAAGCTTCATATCATTCACACGTGATGATATGGAAATCGTGCGTCCTGATTGGCTGTTTTTGATATCAACACATGTGACTGATATGGGTGGCTGATACGCTCTGTATTTCACCGATCTACTATGTAAATATCGAGCTAAGTACGTGGTAAAAGACTTTAACGAGCGCGTAGTGTTATAAAGGCATGGGAAATCAACAGGACATTATTCTAAAGATATCATAAGTCGAAACAATGGCAGACCGAAATTTCCTGAAGGCAGTTCAATATCATTTGACCCAAATAAGAAAGAGGTGTTATTTATTAATAAAAACATATACTCTTTTTATAAGAACATTTTTTAGTAAGAATATGAACTGAAAAATGCCCAAAGTCTAAGAACATTTTAAGAGAACACCGAAGTTGAGGAACTGGGCCAAGAACTTTTAGTTTGAGTACTACTGAACAAGATTGTGGAAATAATCTTTTACCTTGCTAATGTTCAGATGAATACAACATCGTCTTGTTTATTTTTAAAAATCTTTTTTTATTCGATTCGTTCTCATATTTCTTTCTTGCCAGCTATGGTAACGGCCAACTCCGTTTAGTTTGTATAATCAAATATAAATAGCAACATTTTAAGGACATTTGAGACTGAAATCCTCCTAATGATTAACAATTAGACGTTCTTATAAAAAAGAGCGTATGCTAAGTAATTGATTTTGAATGGTAAAGGACATAAAAAAACACTAAAAAGTAACCGCACATACACACTCAATACAAGGTATATACACATACACAAAATATAAGCTTTAATAGCCTTTGGTTTTTAGCATGCATTGTTGATTAGCATAATGACTGAAGTCCGTTGATGTAAACCACCTGAGGCTGAATGCTATAACGTGGCCACTGTGACCTGTTCAACCGTCGCGCAGCCAGTGCCAGAGTCATGATCTCGTAGCCTTGGACGAAATAAGTGGGGAAGGGGACTGGGGAGAGGAGGCCTCTTCCCCGCTTATTTCGTCGAAGAGCGTGTTCACAGGCAAGATCTTTTTGGGGTATTTAGTGATTATTTAAATTTTAGGTTGTTTGAAATCATTTCGGATATCCATCTAGATGATAAAAAGTCATCTTAAATCAGTTAGGAACATGCTTACGATCTTGATCAGCAAAAGCCCGCGTGATCTTCTCGTGTGGCCCGCGCCCATACGCGAGCAGTCGCGAGTAACAATAACATTGTCTCTCAAGACACGTGGTTTTCTGGCCGTTTGCTGTCACTGTCATTCAGAGTTCGGCGTCGCGTTGTTGCAGAACTCGTAGATGATACAATAATGATGTCGAACTCTCTTCTTCATACACCATTTTGCAGCAAAATGTGCTCAGTTAAGCATCATGAACTCGTTATAGCACTTTGTATGGATGACAATCGAGGAAAGCGGACAGATTTCGGTTACGAGCTGGGTAAATATCACGTCCTTTTGAGGCAGTGCGTTGAAAACTTCACAAGTAATGGATGGGATCGCAATAGCGAAGTGCCTGACTGCTCGAAGCACTTGAGATTTCCCTTGGTGTATCTTGCTGCCGCTTTTGGAAAACATAAGTCACTCGAAGGACTATTAAAAATGGATTTCAGCCCCGTAGCGCGGTCGGCTAGTGGAGAAACTGCTTTGCATGCGGCTGTACGCTCTCTGTACCATCACATATACTCAGATTCGGAGCGAAAGAAGACTATCTTTGATAATATTGTACACGTTCTTGGTGAGCATGAACCAAAAATATTTTCTTTGAGCGACTCGACAAGAGGCCAAACAGCGCTCCATGTTGCAGCAAGAGAACTTGTCGAAGCGGCACTTTGCTCGCGACGGACGTGCGGGAAACAGAGTAATCCTGATGCGAAGCGTATTTACTACAAAGGCTGTTTGGAAACGATGTTAAAGAAACTTTTAGAGCTCAGAGAGAGACAACTTTTAAGTGACGAGGAAGTCTTAAATACTGTCGGACAGCAAGACAAAGAGGGAAATGCAGTGTTGCATATCTTGGCTGCAAGCCCTCACGAGTACGGTCATAACGCGTTTCAATTTATTTCTGGGAACTTCCTGTGCGATCAGCTACTATCAACAAAGAATAAAGTGGGAAAATCTCCTCGAGAAATTGCTATCGAAAAAAGACAAAAGGCAGCCGGATTGTTTTCCCCGTTAAACAATCCAGCTCCAGGTAAGTTTTACGAAATAGTTTTTTAAAAAAGAGAACTCAGTTTATCACCCACACTTTTTACCTTTGTACCATTGAAAATGTGTGAACTTGAGCAAGAAGAGCGCAAGTCATAAAAAGTATTAATGAAAGGCAAGTCATAAAAATTAATATTAAGATTTTGTACTTTATTACACTGTGGTTTATTTTGATCACTATTTTGATTTCAGACTGATTTGTACATACTTTGATGTGTCACTTTCAATGAAGTTGTATATTTTGATACATCAGTCACCACTTTCAGTTTTATATGCTCATACATTTTAGTTTTTAAAGATATTTGAATACTTCACTTTCATTTTCATATACTTTGAAATATTGTTTTAAGTTAAATGTTTTGATTGGTCGGTTTTGTTTTTCTTGTATAGATTTGTATTCATTCAAAGTTTACACAATTTTTTGGGAAGTTTTTTTTATAGCACCAACTTATCATTCTACTCCTCTCTGTTTTCATATCTTGATTATTATTTTTGTCATTCTTGTTTATTTTTTTATTTAGACTATCATTTCTCTCATCATTTTGTGTATGTTAACAATGCTAATATACTTTGTATAATAAAAGTGACGAGGCTTTTAGCCTCATTAACATAAAAGGAAAAACCTGGTCTAGACCCATAAAAAAGTTAATGCGACCAGATGGCCTGAAAAATGAGAGAAAAAAAATTGTCTGTTCGAAAATGCTATGATTGTTTTATCTTTGTTTCATGCAATGTCATCATGTGAGCAGGGCCTTTGATATTTTACTGTTGTTTTGCAAGTGTGTATTATTGCACTGTTTAGAACAATTTTTTTCAACTCATGTAAATGACAGTTAAAAAGATTGGTCCAGACATTTATTTTTTTATGTGTCTGGACTAGGTTTTTTCTGTAGTGTAAAAGGAGATTTACTCTCTGTATTTTGTTTCATTTGAAATGTTTTTAATGAAACTCTTTATTTTACAATAGTTGTTGTTCCAGTTTCAAGCCCCACACAGACCCAGTGTAACTCTTACCAAAAACCAGAGGATGTTATTATGCCATTGTCACCAGGGTGTCATATTGCTGACACACCTCAGCCCCATATTAAAGAGGAGCCTCTTGAATCACCTGTACCAGTTCATGTTTTTTCGCTTGCTGACAGCCAGAACACCTTGTTGTCACCAACTGATGCACATTTGCCTTATTCTGTTACTGAAAGAAGTGAAACTGTTTTGAGTGATAATGAAAATACTTTACTGGGACAAACTCATAAAGCCATAAGCTCTGAATCAGGTGATACCCAGAGCAGTCAGTTGACACATCAAGATGCACTGGCTTCAGGCAAGAATGCCCTATTGCAGTTTCTTGCAAGTGATAACATGGACCTTGATCCAGAAGGACAAAGTGCAATGCTTGGCATTTTTGAGCGACAGTTTTCTCGAAAGCTCTGTGATGTTGATAGTAAAATTGGTGTGCTAGAGAAAGAGTTGAGTGTCAATGAGACAATGGTTCAACAGAAGAAGGAAGAAATTGTTGCGGCCGAGACTCGCCTGGCTGAGCTGAAGGAACAGTTCAGAAAGATGCAGAGTGATTTAGAGAGAAAAGGGTTGAAGCGCAAAACCATGCTAGATGAGAGAGATAACTTGAAAAGAAAAATGTCCATGTGTGAGGTAACAAAACAAGAGATGACAAAGCAATAAACAAAAAGGTCTCAACTTTGTGATAAGCAAACATTTCACAATAATAGGTGGACAGGTATAAACTCAAGATATGTGTTAAGTTTTGTTGCTCAAATGTAAGAAAATGGAGAAAAAATGTTATAATGTCAAAATGGGGAGAGTTTTTAGGTAATTAATGCTCTTTTTTGCAAAGAGTAAAGTGCAGTTAAAAAAATCTTGTTTATATAAAGATTAACATTGTATATGTTGTGCTTTAAAATTTTGATGTCAGTTTAATAAGTAAGTTTTATATTTATTTTAGTTTAGACTGGTTCAACATTTCTTTAACTAGTTCTAAATTTTTTAATCACTGTGCAGGGCTCGAAATTAAAAAAATCGTTAGGTCGCTTTTTGGCGACCAACTGGAGAAATTTAGTCGCCAGATGCAAATTCTAAGTTGCCAATTTGTACAAGCAAAATAATGTTCGGGTTCCACTTTTTGAAAATGTTTGATATCGTTCATTATGGCGTGGGACACATTCGTACAACTTAAATACGAAAAAACGAAAACAAAAAAATACATACTTCTAAAAACAATCTTGCCAAGCAAAGACATCCTCTGGAAGCTGTGATGTGACGAGGAGCAGACAAACTTTTTTCTCTAAAAACTTTCTGCTTGTGCGATTTGGCCCTTTCTTTTATGATGAATGCAAAGCAAGACGAGATGAGAGATTTATTTTAACTTTAGTGGTTTATTGTACATCTGAATCATGCAAAATTCAGGTCGCCAAAGTGGCGACTTTACGTCAATATTTAGTTGCAAAGGAGAAAAAGTTAGTTGCATTGGCGACCGTATTGGTTGCAATTTCGAGCCCTGCTGTGGCATAGTTTAGCATAAATTATAATGAATGATCAACTTCAGGAGTAACTCTGCAGCTCGTGAACCACAAGCTCAGACACTCGACACTTTTGTTTAACAATTTTGATCTAAAATAACACCAAAAGAAATTCAAAACACAACATACTATTATACAGTAAAAAAGCTCTGGTTTGTCGTTAGTTTGTTAAAGTTAATGTAACTATTACTTAAATTACTCTAGTTATATTGTTTTGTTATGTAAAAAGTCTTGAAAAACAATTTGTCTGTAATTGTTCCAAGTAATTATTATAAATACTCAAACTATGATCACTCTTTATCTGATTCATATTAATCATGTCTTTCTTAACAACTTTTTTTCTGACTAAGTAATACTAGGTCTAGTTTGTTTTGTCTAAACCCAAAGGAGCTGTACCTACATATATTCATAATATTATAGGAGTTGAATTCTATCAAAATTATATTTTTTAAGTTGTTGTTGTACATGACCTTTTTGATTTTGTTGTTATAGGTTAAAGGCTTGTTCATGTGCGAGACATCCACTTAAAGCATGTTCAGTGTACATGCAAATTGCTATAACTGAAGTCCCATGGCCTTTCTTTAAAAGTTTGTCTAGTCAAATCCAAAATTATTGTATTATAAACTGATGATATAATATAAAGTTATAGATTGAATGCTATATATGATATATGTATATGTATTAAAAATAATTTTATGTATTTAACAGCTATTTAATGGCAGAGATACTTACAAATTTTCTCTGAGCTAATAGACTGGAACATGTGACAAAGATTAGCACTAATATTAATAGAAATTAAAAAAAAGTTACTAGACTGGGTATGATTTTCTATTTTTTGTCAGCATTCAAGAAGATTTAAATTACCTTAAAATCCCACTTTAACCCCCCCCCCCTCTGTT
>JAOBAT010074412.1:0-20990 GCA_026413305.1 Hydrozoanthus tunicans | reverse complement strand
AGTTATTTTAAGACCCTGAGTGAAGGTCCGGCACCGGGAATCGAACCCGGGCCTCCCGCACGAAAGACTGGCGCCTTTCCAACTAGGCTAACCAGGCGGCGGTTAAAAAACAAAACAGATGTTTCCTGAGGTCGCGATTTCACAGGGGCTTTTGAAGGAAGCCGGGGTCACTCGGGCTATAGATCTTGGGCAGTCCCTAGTTTTCTTCTTGATATCGTCGAAGCAGAAATAGGGTCTGCTCGGGCTGCTGTTTTGTTTCTAATTTTTTTGCTTTTAAAAAAGCTGTTTATAATTAGTTCCTTAGTGTCACGTGTTAAGGCCAGCACTTTACCGCCAATTTGTAATTTCACAGGAGAAGTTGTGACTTTTATATTTTCATTGAGACAATATGTGTTTTAAAGGCTAACAACTGAATAGCGTAACAAAAGCAAGCTTAGGTCGATGGGCAATGTGTCTTTGCTTCCCTGTTATTTAGAAAGTAAAAAATGTCTAGCTAAGTTGAGATGCACGAGGCGCTGAAAAGAAACCGGACACTCGTTTAATTAAACATTTGGCCTGAGTTATGAAGCAGTAAGTCACGTACATTTCTTTCTCGTAAGAATCTATTATAATCCAAGACTAACCTAGAACAACTCTTAATTTCAAGTTATTTATTATAAAATCAAAACATTCAGTCATAATTGCCCGAACAATGGTGTCTCGAGTTGCTTACTATTGTTCATCAGAGAGAACAGATATCAAGGAGAGATAAAAAGATAATTAGAGTTCTCCGCCAAACAACAACAGTTTTATTTAAAAAGATAATTTGTTAGAGTGTTTCTTTGATTGGGAAAGAATCTCATCTGATAATGTTCATATTCAGAAAAATGCTCTCTTGTTTTATTGTTATGATATCGTTACAATCAAGCTTACTCATAAGATACTGATTTTTAAAGAGATTCTTCGAGTACACAACAGAACTTCGATCATTGATTTGATGGCTCCAATAAGAAGTCTATCATCATATAACATGTAAAATTTCATGTGAACTTCAACAGGGCTGCAAGCGTTTAAAACTAATAGCTTTATCCTTCAATTAACAGTCCAGAACGTAATTAATAGAGACCGCTACGACTATAAAGTGCACACAGTTGAACTTTATATTACGCAAACCACCTACATCATGAGTGGCAAAGAAATGGTTTGTCAAATAAAATTTTTTGAATATCAGTATCTTGATGATCACTGAAATATTGAGAAACTTCTCGGCAGAGCGCTGATTTTTACGAGAGGTCAGGTTACCTTTTAACATGCTGCTGAACCAAAGCTCAAGCGAATTTCCGGCTCCGGCCGGGAGCAAATTAATCAGCACATTTTATTATGAACATACAACAGCTTCAAAACACTTCACAACACAGCTTGTAATGTTCAAATGATTTGAGGGCACAAATTTTGATTGATACAAACAAAACAAAACAAAAACAACTATACTTATCGATTACATACGATTTTAGAAACTAAAAAGTGATATTCCTCTACAACTGAATGATGCCCAAATTGTCAAATCGCTTCTCTGACACCGCTACTTTTGGGGGAGAAACACTTTCTGAAACTGTACTCTAACACAGGTTGAACTCAGTTTTAAGAAAAGTTATTTAGGTGATTGAAGTATAGCTTGTTTGCCGTTGCCATTCATGGTCGTAATGTCAGTGGTACAACTAAGAGCGGAGGCACCTAGAAGCTACAGCGTATCAGGTTTATATACAAGCTATGCTCTTGAGTGTATACCTTCGAAGAGGACGAAATACTTCTTTACAAAATCGTAACACCTCTCTTTATCACTTACCTAGAACAGAAGGAAAGATGTTAAAAAGTCTTCTTACCTCGAATCATCGCCAATACTGAAAAACAGCCCAACTGATACACGTGCGCTGGACCGACCTGTCAACTGATACTATTACGTATCTACAGGGATTATTCTGGTTCAATAAGGCGAGACGCTTCCTGTTAAATATTAAATCATTGTTTAAACTATACTGAATTTCACGCCTTTCTTTATTATCGTGTTGTGAAACAGTTCTCGATACATAATTTCTATTTGGAAAACAAAAAAATTCTGTTTTAAACAGACAAAATACTGTTTATTCAAAATGCTTTATGACCTATTGTGATCGAGTGTAAGAAAACGCTTTGATTTTTTGGACCTTTTAAAGTTTTTTGTATGTCTTTGTAAAGTTAGTGTATGTACCACGACTAAGAGAACTAACAACTTTGGCCTCGAAAGTTCATGAATAACTGCCCTATATTGCTTCGATCTGCAGACTGAACTAACACTTGGTGATTCTATAGTATTGAAGTGCACCAAATCGAACAAGCTTTGGTCAGTAGACTTTAGAAAGAGTACATCAGTAAAGAGAAGTTCAAACACTATTTTAAAATGATTTATTTTGTAGAGTCTCGAGTTAGATTTTTAGGTACCCAGTACTGAAGCACACAACATATGAAGTGCTCACAGATAAGTTAAGATCTCGACCGAGGAAGTTAAAACTTGTTTCACTAGAACACCTACGGCTTGATAATGGTTAACGAAAATTGCCCTTTTAAAATCAAATGCCGATGTTTTGATTCATGTATATTATTTTAATGAATGTTGCCATTTATACATCATATATCTCGGGATTTATTCCCCGCAACCAAAAGTGCTTCCTGTTCTTTCAATTCTCAGTTAATCAGAAAACTATGTGTGAAAGCGAGAGTGTGAGATGTTTGCAAGTTCATCTAATTACGTCATCCTTTTCAATCAGAGCAAATTTCATTAATTCGATCGCTTCCTTGTTGGATTCTAGAAGCGGAAGTTTTGCTTTTTAAAATGTTTGTCGTTTGTTCTCAGAAATGATGCTGCGAGATGCTGACGTTTGGAAATTCGTAATCAACTTTGTGCTGGTGTTCCCTTGCTAGTGTCCCAAACCGAAGAAAGCCTCAGTGGCGCCGGAAATCATATGACTCTCAGTGCGAAAAACCGCGTGCACACTGTGACCTACTTTGACAGCAAACAAGAACTAAATTATAAAAGCCAAAGGCGTGGGAGGCCAAATTTCGGGTACAGTGACATCATCCGCTTATCATTGCTTTTGAAAGTCAAACAGTCCTCATACTTCAATACTTGAAAATAATTTTTGCAAACAAGATCGAAACGTTAACCGACGGCCGGAAATTAAACAAAACTTAGACGAATACCGCTAGTCAAACCTCTCTAAGACAGACACCTTCGGGAGCGGCCTCGACTGTCCAGTCTTAAAGAGGTTTGACCAAATGTTTTCTATTTAGCAAAACTTCGTTCACTGATTGGGTTAAGAGCGCAAGTAAACGAGCAATTTCAGTTTTATCGTGAAATAATAAGAAACAACCTCACCTCCCCCCGCCCCATAATATTTTACATTTCTCCTCGAAAGTCTCAAACCTAAAAACATTTTAACAAAACGTTGTTCATCGTCTTGTTCCTGCATTTCATGTCCATTCAATAGTATTTGACTGGCTAAAGAACGAGGGCTCTAGGAACGACATTTGCTCGCCATAAGGAATGACGTCTGACAGCGCCTGCGCATTAGCGGTTCGGTGAAAAATTCTTTTACAAACGTGGTCAGCGTTAGGTTCCATCCACCAGAACCACCCCGATCGAGGGACTGAGTTCTAGTTCTGCATAATCTATTCATAAACCCGAAATCGTTTAAGTTGTAAAAAAAAATGGCAGAAACGTTAAACTGACCCACAAACGTCCGTGGTGCAAAGCGTTAAAGCAGCTACAGGAATCTTAACAAAATATAGATATTAGTAAAACCATATTAGTAAACCACCGTCACGAGCACTCTCCGGAAAGTGTACACAATATATGATGCCTGATATCTGACTCAAAAGTTTATCCCACTCATCACAATACTGTAAGAAAACAGTACTAACTTAACTGGCTTGACAGTGGATCTGAATTGCTTTTATTACCGGCGTTAAAGCTATATCAAACGGTAATAAAAGGGAAAAACACGTAGGCTGCCCGGACAAGGAACTGACACATAAAGTGTTCAGCTTTGGCTTTCTGATCGGAAGCGCTTGTTTTTTCCAAGAACACCAGGACATGCAACAGACTTTATCGTTTTATATCTGTGTTGTCTTTGCTATCCGTTTCATCTCTTTACCTTTCTATCATTCAGTTTAATTATGGTTGTGAGAACAAACAAATACAAAATTGAAATAAAAATTGATCCATAAATATCAATGATATTAAATATATTGTGATATAGGCGCCAAGTAAGTATCTGCTGAACAGTCATCACCTAGATATTAACTGATCCTGAGGCGAATAATTATTTTATTGAAATTACTCAGGTGATTTCTTCAAGAGAGAAAAAAACAGCTATTGCCAAAGATTTGTGCCAGAAATTTTATTTTGTTGTTGTCATTTGCTTAGTCGCACGTATCTAAAGCCTTTTCACCCTCACGAATTTTTAGCACAGTTGTCATGCATTACCTTTGAAAAGTGTTATGCAAACTTTCCGTGCTTTCCATAAAAACGTTTTCATTTAAGGCAATCAAATCGTCCTCCTAAATGAAACGCGAGGCGGCCATCTTGAACATTTTTTCATATGCAGGCTATATATATAATCACGTGGCGCTTGGTAATTATAGCTAACCGGCATGATACGTCAACTTCCACCAATGAGAGCAGAGAACTGTATTATCACATGGGATATTTTACTAATCAGCGTAATGATTATATATGGCTCCGATAATAATGGTGATGATAAAAATGATAACGGTGAAGGTGATGATGATTTGATGCTGATGATGATGATTATGATGATAATGATAATGGTGGTTGATGGTAGGATGTAGTGGAAGTAATAGTCATTGAGATTCTGTTCACACTCATTTCGTTTTATATGTTTTGTTTGGGAACCCCCGCTCGTGCAAACTGACCCAGGAACACATTAAGTAGCTGTTAAACTATTTACATCCCACCGTATATATTGCCCATGTGTGAATCAGGAAGAACTCTGTCAGTGTGTTTAAAAAACATCCGGTTTGTAATCAACCCACCAGTCATCCAGATGTTCTAATTAGAAAGCAGAATAAAAACACTTAAAGGTCTTTGTTGTATCATTATCCGATAATGAGGAAAGAATTGATCCGACATCTCGACAACATTTTTTATAAATAGGAACCGGAATTTTTTGGCGATTTCAACAACTCTGTTGACTCTGAAGTTGCTCTTCCTGAAATTTGCAAAATGAAACCACGTACGTCTCAATCTGTGTCATCCAAGGATTAAATAAAACTCTTGAAAATGACTTATCAAAACTTCAGCCTGCTGATTTAACTTTAACTTTATTCACTTTAATTATACAATACGTTCCTTATATAAATAAACCCCCTGAAAATAATAGAAATCTAATACTAAAAGCGAAACAATTATATATAAATCATCGTAAAGAACACAATTCAAATATTACAGACTAACAGCTAACAACCAACTAACTACTAACAAACCAACGTTCTATATCTGACTGCCAACAAACAAGCAAACTAATTAACAAACACTCTGCTAACGAAATAATTAAACTAACTAGTAATTAACTACAAGATTATAAATCATTGACTGGCTTCCTAACAATTACCTGATTTATCACTGAAAAGCATATTTTTGAGTAACTTAAATTTATCAAAACAGAAGTCGTTGACTTAAAAGAGCAGAAACAGGACTGATTACTCAATAAATTTACAATTCTGATCAAAAAATAAAAACTTAAAAACGTCAGTTCTAAATTTCCCCTCAGTTTCAAGGACCGCCTCGGAATTTCGCATTGAGTAGGACCAGGTCTTAAAGTTAACGTAGGACTGTATTGACGTTGAGGTCACAAAGACCATTTCTGCATTTGAAGTAAAAGCACAAGTACTGAAGCGACCTCTCTCCTGTAAGATGGGAGAATTAAACCCAATTCAAGAAGCCGATGAGGGTAGTCAAGGTCTTTTCTGAGTATAAATTTGGTTTCCCTTCTTTGTACACATTCAATATCTTTTTATGATCTTTCTTAATATGTGGGCAATCCTCTTACTAAGTTTGGCTGACATTGCAAGATTCACACGTTTCTTGAAGAAGTTACTCCAATTAAACCTGTCCGATCCCATAGAACTATATGGGGCAACATCTGTCGATGTTTTATCAGTAAATTTTCCTGGGCTTAACACAAAAAAGCTGTTTTTTTTAATCGTGTGATCGAGCAAACGGATCTGCGTCCTAGCTCTTAGTTTAACTTATTCTCTTCATTTTGTGTTTTCTCTCCATTATGGACCATTTATTAAAGGTATACTGAAGTGTATAACCCGATCGAAACATTTATCACGTGTCGTCTATTTCTACCATTTAATGGCATGCCGGTAGTGTTTACAATTGCACGGCAACTAGCAATACCGGACGAGATAGCGAATCACCAAGGAAGTTCCCTAGATACGCGTGGTTTGTTGTCTCCACTCTCAAGTTTCTTATTTGTTCAAGAGGCTTGTTCAATATATCCCGGCACGGCGTTTCTGCATAGTTTCATTCTATACAACAATAAAATTAGTTAAATCCAATGAATTTATTCTAACGAAAAATATGTTATTAAACAAAATTCTAATTCGACCGATATCTCAGTTCAATTTATCAGCTATAATGTTTTAACTGAATATATCATGATCAGGTGCTTTATTGTAAACCATAAACAAGGAAATGGGTCAAAAGTCCGCTTCAGTGGGTATATTTTTCCACGCAACGGAAAGTTTTACGTGTTCTTCATTGTTTGAGGAGGATGTAGTGAAACTGACCAATTCAACTACAAGGGTCTCTTTCAAATATGGAAACTATTTTAGCCAATCTATCTTTTCGATTTCCTTTAGCATTCACATAAAGTTATAACTGATTTGAAAACTCCTACTTTTAGAAAATTATTTAATTCATTTATTTTTACAATGACAGCTAATTGTCATTCGAAACAAACAACGTGGAGTATTTAAGCCGTTATCAAGTGAGACATGTTTAAACACAGACACTCCCAACAAGAAATCATTTCTCCAAGTTACAACGGGAACGATCCATACAAAAATGAGCTGTATCGGTAGGTACCTTTTCATTGGTAATGTTAACTTCTAACGTTAAGCAGAAAAATTCACACCCGTTTCTTAGATTTAGAACAAACTAAAATAAACGTTGTTAAAGTTTTAAACACAAGCCATGGAGGGATTTTATAGAGCATAGAAAGCAGGGGAGGTTTTCCAAAGTGACAGGTATGGGCATGCCTGGGTTCGATTCAAGACTGGCGTGCTGGCCGGACCGTCAGCCGCAGGTGCTGTATTTCCTTAAATGTTTTCAAATGGTCGACCTTAGTTCTTGTTCTCTCAGCCCCCGATCGGATAAGAACGTTAGTTAACTATACCGTAGACCCTAGGAGATCTGTTACGGTGGGTTTAAAGGTTCTCCCTGTGCCAAAAGATGAATAGAAATAGATTCTAAAACATCATTTCCAACTAGCTAGTACATACACCAGTTCAATAAGTGTAAAACACGTTTTGTTAAAAGATGTACCTAAGTTACATTCCCTAGTTAAAACTTGTAGTAGAGCAAATGTATGATTGCCGACGCTTTCGTAGAATTTCGTGTTTTTTTTCTTTTGCACAAAGTCGATGTTGGAGTGAATTAAAGTCTTACTCGAGTAATCACTTTTAATCATCAATTTATGATATCAATTGTGATAACAAAATTTCTTGAATTAGATCAATACATAATGTTATCATCATATTTATGAATTCCAACAAACATAATTATAACTTTTGGATAACATGGACAAGTCGACAAGAAACAGCACTTCAAGGCTTGTTTAATGAACCATGTTTAATGATATTCAGGAATACTTTAAAGCTTTGCACAGAATTTCGACCTGATATAGCAGCATAACTCCCGATCAGCATGGCTTCTTCTGATTTGGACCGCACCAGTCCCCTGTGCGACCGTATCGTCTATGGAGTAAATTAGATTGTTAGCTTGTTGGAGAATCATCTGGAGCACGCACAATATTCACAGTAAACGTTTGTGAATTAACATAAATAATAAACATCCAATATAACATTTAAACAATATCGAAAAAGTTTTCCTCGTTGTTATTAACGCATGTGTCTATACAATTTAGAAATAAGATAAATGAGTTTATAGTCTCACTCGTAGACAAAAATCTTTTAGAACAGCTAATTTCAAAAAGGAACGTCTGTAAAAGTGAGGTAACGCGGTATTTTCTCGATGTCGGATAAATTTAGAAGCAGGAAGTTCGAGTCATGGAAACAGACTTGTTGTAGAGAACTTAGCTCCATTCATTAGGCATTACATCATAAATCAGTCGCATTCGTGTATTCGAACTGAAATATGACCTAACCAGTTATCAATTCGAAAACCCGGCCAAAACATATCGTAAGCCTCAACAAATAAACGACAAATTCAAGTTTAGGTATTAATTTAATAGGCCGTTCTTTGTGTTACCGCTATTATTGCCAGTAATATTTATATTGTTTACAATCTACATTTTGTAGGGAGATTAGGTCAAGGCATGAACGTTAACCCATAATACTACTAGTATGAATTCTCCAAAAAGAGCGCATAGGACGGACCCGACATAAGAAAATACAAAAAAAATTCCTGCAAAGTCAAGTGACTCACCAAATAATTCGTACAAAGAAGAAATGACGAAAAAATCATGCAGAGCGAATTGCACTGTTGGGCTGTCAAACTATACTCGTGACTGATTTCTCGATACTAATTCTCTCTGAAAATGCCGGGCCAATGTGCATATTGGAGAAGATAAAGTTCAAAACTTCCTGGGGGGAGTATGTCTGTACAGTGTATCATAGTTTAATAGCTTATCAAATAAGATTTAAAAATTTAGAAATTCTTCATTCTGACAAACTGGTTACGTTCTAATCTGAAACGATTTCTGTTTTGCTGCAGGTACCTGGTTTATTTCTTTGATTCTGCTTTACGCAGCCTGCTTCCGAGCTGACTCGCGGCCATCAGCCGGGGTTATCAATCAATCGGTTATGCACAGCTTTACACAGCAAATACACTCCCTGCTACAACAACTATCACAGCAAGCCATAACTGCTCATACGGTTTATGTAAGTAATTTATTTAGCTCTGAAAGTTTTTGGTTTTATGGACAGCCTGAGCTGGAACCCATTCTTTTTTCGGAGCTTATAGAAGCCTAGAGTGACACCCTTAACCAGTTGTTTTCATTTGGTAAACCTTTTAACTAAAACAAAATGATAAAAAAAAATTGAGTATATAGCATCCGTGTTAAACATCAGAAAAGTTACCACACTCGAAAATATTGCTAAAAAACCAATAAATTGTACCCAGATTCTTTTCACGGAGAAAGAGCCTGGGTAAGAAATTGCTCCTGATTTCAGGTCACGTGTGTGACAAAGAATTTTCTAGAGATCAAAGTTTTGCATATAGTAGGACTCCCGTCATGTATACTCCTACTGTATATCCCCCCGAGCCTAGCTCAGAGTCATTAATGACAGTCATAGATTAGTTTATTTTTCATGCTACCTATGAGTTTCATTTGATTAAACTTCACTTGTATTGCTTTGCTTTAGCAAAGACGTCACGAACTTGTCGGCGATTCTGCGGTTGTGCTGTTGCCTCTGTTTTTAGATGCACCGCCATCACCCAACAAGTGGGGTTGCTTGAAGCCGGTACGTGGTATTCATATAATATAAAGTATCTAAACAGTAGAATGGAAACGTCTCTGAAGCGCAGGCGCACAATCAGGGACGAGGTAAATAAGCCAGCCATCTCAGAGCATGCGCAGGGCCACCAGTCACACCATCTGCTCGGACAGTAACAGAGCCATAGCGCGTCATAAAGAACACCTCTTACCCGACCCCAAAGAGTCCATTTTAGTCCACTAGAAGAGTCGGCTCTTCAACATCACACCGAGGCCGAACAAACTCCACTTCACATTCACAAAGGGCTTTGGGTAGAGCTAGACTGTACTTGCTCAAACTAAGTATCTGACCGATATAACCAAGAATTAATGCGCCTAGCAATTTCGAATGAGCAAGGGCAAGTGGGCCGGAAGGAAATGTTTCACTGGTCCTATAAAATTCTTATTCATCGACAAATTTAGTTCCTTTTATAGGAGAATCTTTTCTGGCGTTTAGGTTTTAGTTCTTTCGCAAACACTCTGTAATATCAAACGCAAATTGAATAACACCGAGCATTTAATTTCCATTCTTGCAGCCCAAGAGATTCAGTAAGTGCGTCCGCACACTGAAAGTGTTTATTTCCCCCCTGAAAGCTGCAATTGAAGACGAGAGACAGCGAGCTAACGCGACGGGTGACAACAGTGCACTCACTGCATTAAGAGAGTTACGACTGCAAGTGCAGAGCACTTTCTTCGGCATGAAGACCATGGTGAGATGTGTTTATATAAAACCGTAAATAGTGAAATGAGGAACTCACGATTTACTGTAGAATGCCAATGTTATCAACTGTGGGTGTGGCTAAGTATTGCTCAAGATTAATTATGTTAACACACGCAATACACCGTAACCGATGAAAACATTAAATAATTGGAAACATGTAAGCATCCACTGATCAGGATAGATCAACCAAACACATTCCAGATTAACCATAAAAGAGGCGAACATATTTCATGGTCTTCATCGGGCGGCCTATTATCACTTGTTGTTATTAGATTTTCAACCTAATTGGTTCAGTCATTCTTGGCTATCAGCTTATATACCGAATGACCTTGAATGAATAGTGTTGCCAAACTAAACAATTTGTGAAGGTCGAGGAGAAACTATAATTTTCAACTGGTGGAGGTTTGAAAGAGCTCATGAAATTTAATAAAAACAATGAGACCGTTCGCACTTGTTGGATATTTGATGATTCATATGATAGCCAACCCAGTCATATTCCATGCGCGCTCTAGGATAGTTGCTAAACAGTCAGGAAACTGAAAAACAAATATTTTTATGTTTTCAGGCACTTAAATCAAACATGATACTTAACGCAAGCCCCAAGATTGTGACGTCAAAATCTTTGGACCGTGAAGTACAAGTAAGTCGACTGTAACACAACACAAAAATGCTGTTATAATATTTTTTTTCTCCGACAAGAGATGGACTAGTTACGCATGTGTTCAAAACCCGGCTCTTAATTATCGGATAAAACCCCTTGGGCGAAGTTCTACCGTCTAACAGTAGAGGTCTTAAGCACCGAAATATTTTAAAGTATGTTTCTTTAAACTGCTTCACCAACTAAACCCTGGCTTTTAACCTTTTTAAGAAGGTCACATTTAACCAAGACGTCTTTAAATCCCTCTACCACGACGACGTAAACTTAATTCGTTTACGTTTTTATTAAAAAATGTAGTTGGCGCACCTTCTCGTTCCCAGAGCCCGCGTTCCTTATGGCCAGCGATAAGAAACGCGGACCGCGGCCTTGGGCAAGTTTGACCAGAGCTCCGTTTCTTGGCGCTAGCCATAAGGAACGCGGGCTCTGGGAACGAGATTGACTCTTGGGAGGTTTTGATATCCCTTTAAAGCATGCGCAGACAGATGACCGCTGTACAGACACATCTCAAAAGTTTTCACCTGTAGAACTACATACAAAAAAAAAAGCTTTTATAGGGCATACTTGATACCTGTTTTTTATGTTTCTAGAAACAGCTTACTGGAATGGCAAACTGGCCTCCTACGAATGGATTACCAACAGTATTAAGGAACTACGGTACTTTGGAAGCTCTCCAAATGTTGGTGAACCACGATTTGATAAATGTTTGCCAGATTAACAGCACGTGCTCTTAAGCTGTGCTCTTTACACGACTCTGGTCCGACCTATCATTATTTATGTGTATTGTATTTATTTAGATAAAGACTTTAACGACTTTGTAATATTTTGATAGCGTTTTAAAATCACTCACGAAGGACATGTTGACGTGTTGGTGTGAGAGAAGTCGCAAGCGACTGAATAAAATTTTGTAACGGTTTGTGCTTTTAGGGTGCAGGTCACTTAACTTGTTATTAAAACATCGATATTTTAAATAAAAATTTCAAAAGGTCTAATAATGTCTTGCAGTTTTGAGTTCTTGTATTCTATACTTGAGACGTACCGTAAATTTCGATAAGAACTTTCAAGGAAACAAGTTTTGAAACGGAAAATTCCTTCCATGTTTGAGCCCCCCCCCCCTTCCGAAAATAGGCCGATTATATATATATTATATTCGAATGATCAGATTTTAACATATACAAAGTAAAATTGTAATTGCAACTGATGTCGGTGATATCGACAGTTTTAAGTCAACTGATAAGACTAATAAAACATAAAAAAAAAACAATCAGTAATTAAGACAGGTTGTGAGCAGAAAATATGCATCCTTCTCTGGCATTCTCTACCTCGTTCTCCTCCTAGCAAACCCCTGACACTGCCGTACGGCTCCTTGGAGTAGCCCCCCAGAATATTGATAATTATTATTATTATTATTATTATTATTATTATTATTATTATTATTATTATTATTATCATCAGCAGCAGCAGCAGCAGCAGCAACAGCAGCAGCATTGCAAAAACTGACTGTTATTCCTTAACTTTCATTATTCAAAAATGTTTTTACCCCTTATCCCATTCCCGTACCCCCTGTTACAAACCTATTACGCATTACTATTTCTGCCTCTGTTTATCAAAAATTTGGAGTCGAAAACATTGACCAAGGGTTCATAAAAGGCAGAGCAGCACTATAAAGTATGAAAATGACCATTGACATACCCCTCTTCACATTTGAAACTGTCGCTCAACCTCAGAAAAATGAGTAATATACAAGGAGCTTGATTGTTCCCAGGACTTTTACCTTATATCAATTAGACTAATGAAAAACCAGAAAGGCTGAATACTGCGAGATATTATAACAACGTCCAATACTATCAGAAGAGCGGACAAAGCCAAAATTTGCAGTGAAAACAGCTGTTTTGTCGTTAATGAGATTTGTCAGTGCCGCGTAGAGTGGAGTACAAACACCTGAATAAATTCTAGTACATTTCTGACGGTTCTGTCATTACTGTTTCTATTCATAACATGATAAAGAGTTTGAGTAGTATCTAGGATTTGAGGTTCTTTTCGCCTGCCTGTTTTAATAATAATAATAATAATAATAATAGTAATAATAATAATAACAATAACAATGATAAGCATTTGTATAGCGCTTTTTCCATAGGTAGATGATCAAAGGCGCTTAACAGCAGTTTACAATTGACTCTGGTATTGAGGGTCTTAGACAGTCCGCTCTACACGGCTCACAACTATTTTCATAAGAGTTGCCCTCGGGTTAGTAGAAGAGACAGACCACAACACCGGGATCACCCTACTCTTTAACGACAAGTGTTGTGGGTTCTTTTAAGTCCCTCGATAGGAGATCGAGAGACTGGGCCTACGGTTTAACGTCATTATCCGAGAAGACACGAAGGTCTAACCGTTTGCAGATGTTAGGGCAAAGGCAGCACCTTCTCCTCAGTTGTTTTAAGATCCAGCACCGGGATTCGAACCCGGGCCTCCCGTACGAAAGACTGGCGCCTTACCAACTAGGATAACCAGGCGGCGGTTGTTTTATACAACGTAGTTTACAAAAACATTCCCGGGGAGCATGCCCCCCTCCGGATCCCCCTGAGTCGAGACCCGCGCCTTTGAGGCTCGTTCACTGTGTTTGTACGTCTCCTCGTTCGATCAAAAACCCTTCCGCAAAAAATCCTGGCCTGCTTTTTAGGTACATGTTGTGTTACGGTAGAGTTTTCTTGATAAGTCTCTCTATTCAAAGTTGTTATTTCGCTATTATAATTCTTATATAAAGTTAAATGATATTGTACGTTGTCTCTGATTAAAGAAGTATAAGTATCAAAACGTTCCAAACTTTTCGCGGCGATAATTTATTAAGTCGTTTCTTAATTACCATGATTTTGGCCGAAGGCGAGCCGGCTAAAAACATTTTACTTTACATTCACAACGAATGACTACAACTTTCATTAAGTTTATACCATCTTACGTATCGTTTCGTGCATTCTTTTCAATTTGTTTACAGATAAAAAACAACTCGCAAGACAAACAACAGAACTGTATTAGTACCACGGAATAAGTTCATTTGCGTCATAAAAGACTCGTAAAGAGATAAAAATAAGAAACAAAAAAACCAAGACAAGTTATTCCGCATTGTTTACTTAGCTTCAAGCAATCTCAGTTTCGAATTAGCCTGTGGAGACAAATTTTGTCTGAAGCTCATTTAAGCCACATGTAATATGGTTTCTAGACGGCCTTGTTTTCTATCTAGTACTGGTTATGTTTTTGGTTATTTCTAGCAAAAACTAACAACCCGGAACCAAAACATTGCGTCAAATATTCTGTATTGTGGAAACTAACTATATTCTCTAAACTTGGCCATTCAAGTGCTTTATTCAACGCCTTGGAGGTGTTCTCCATGGCATTCGTTTTAAAACCTATTAACATTCAAAATACTTGAACAATGTAAAAATATCTTATCAATTAATATTCAAGCTTGAAGTTTGAACGATACACCCAATTCCTATTGGAAACATATCAATTGTGTGTAGTATAAACAGTTTTTGTTCATAGTCTATAAAAAAATTAGTTATATTGCATGGGAAAAACAATCCCTTTCTGTGGATGTTCCTTTGACTTCTAAATTTTGACCTATTTTTATGCATTGTTTGAAGAGGATGTAATCCTTAAACACGCATTCAAATAGAAGTGTCTCGAAATTAAGGAAACTGTATTACTATTGGCAATTATAATTGTCGTTCCAATTTCAATTTCACACATTGTAAAACTGAATTGGGGATTAACTACTTTTAGAAAATTATTTAATCAAATTATTTCTACAACGGCTGACTGTCAGCTGTAACAAATAAAACAGGAGGGTATTTAAGCCGTTTGAGAAAAATGTTAGGTCAGAAGCTCGAGGAGAAAAGATTACAAGAAGAATTCATAATAGCTACAAGTTGCACCAGTGAATTCAAACAACTCCAACAAAATGAATTGTGTTGGTAAGTGGTTTTGTAACTTAAGCTTCTTCTGTACAGAAAAAATCCAGAATCAATTTTTTGGGTGATCGGATCGAGAGTTTAGAAAGCGCAGCTACAAAAAGATGGAGAATTTTTGACAACCGCGACCTCTGGTTGTGCGCCACTCGCCTGGCGGGAGGCCTAGGTTCAATTTTTGGTCAGGGATGAAGGCGTTGCATGCCTTTGCTCGGCATTTGCAAATGGCCAAAACATCCTCTCTTAGTTCGAACTAAAAGACGTTAAACCGTAAACCCTCGGGGGCCTTGTCGTAAAACCTGTTAGAGTATAAATGAAAAGTGGTAGATAAAGAACCCAAAACTAAATTCTTTAAACATTGTTTTTCAACTAGCTAGAATTATTGTGTGGCAAATGTTTGCGTTTATCGCGCACAATATTTTATTTCAATCTACACAAGACATAGATTTATATTCAAAAATGTCCTCCCTGAAAGTTCAAGATTATGTTTCCTAGTTCTATTAAGTCTTGCATTCTCAGAAAATAAAGTTCGACTGTTAAGATGCTTTTTTTATGAGGCGAGTTAACAACAACAACTTTATTTTTGCCGTTTGTTTAATTTCTTAATGGAATTGAGCGAATACCAGAGTTAACATAAAATTTGCGAATCATAGTAATTACGCAATAAAAAATATTGCTGCTAAATACTGTGAGTTGACAACATACAACACTTTAAGGCTTTGGGGAAAAACCCTGTATTATAATTCATATTTGATATTTCATTGCGCACTGAATCCTGATACTTTGTCACTGGCGCAGCCACATGAAGTGTACATTGAAAGCATTTGTTACACTGAAATCATTTTGAGCACACACCGTATTTATAATTGGTATTATAGTTATCTAGTTAATATGAAAAACTGTTTACCTTTCAGACATGCCTTAAAAAGCTATCACTAAATTGGCTATTATGAAATTAAATGAAAATGTCGAGCGATATTGGCAAGTCTGTTTTGAAAATGCGATGTATAAAATCGTAACAAGAAATACCTTCAAAATAATTTGAGAAGAGATGCAATTCTTTTATAAAAAGCAATCAGATCAAAGGAAAGTAACGCCACCAAAAGTGCAACAATTATTTTCTGAGGGACAAATTTAGAAGCGGAAGTTCATGGATATAGCTTTGTTTCAGCGGTGAAGCATCACACGTTTCGTAATGATTCCAATAGAAACTTTCAAAAGATTACTTAATCAGTTGTAGATTTTGAAAAAACAATCAGTTATCAGCATTAAATGTTTATAGACTTCAAATTCTTAGAGATGTACTTATGTGTTTCCACGATCTAAAACTTCTGAACGTGCATGGAAATCTAGAAATATATGAATCCAGAGACAAGAGACCAGTTGTACCATAACGTAGTTTTTGTGTCAAAAGCTGCACTGTAATTTGTTGGGTTTTATCCATTAACTCTTTTGTATTCAGTAACAAAGGGTCTGCGTAGTTGGTAAGTTTACATCACTTGAACTCTTTGGGCCCGATGTTCAGCAAGCAAGCCATTTCATACGGCATGCATGTATAAGAAAAACAATCCCTAAACATTTTCACTGTAAGTTTGATAAACGTTTTCCCGGTGTGGATGAAAACGAAAAGTCGTAGTGTTTTTGAATATCATTTATCAGATTCGTATCTAATTTTCTGTTAATTTCTTATTATTCTTCACCTTATCTAAAATACTTATATAAAGTACTTTTGTATAACATTAATTTCTATTAGCATTTTCTATTAGCATTTTCTTTGTATAACATACTATACAGCACTTAAAGTACCTTTTGATACTTTGTATCTAGCCGTCTTCTCTCAGTCATTTATACCGTAGACTTTCAGACTTTATTTATTTACCATATTAATAAAGTTACAAGAAATGTGTTGCTACCCGCGAAATAGCTTAAACTAATCGAGGCAGGCAGCGAACATTTCTACAAACAAACTATTACGTACGTGAGCTGGTATTCAGCTAATATATATCTTTGTAAAATCTCATTGTAGTAAATTACGAGTTACGTATATTACTGACTGCCTCGAATTACGAATAGTCACGCTAACTGTGTGGCAGTGAACGTATATATTGTACGTCAGTATTATATAAAGGCATGCAATATAACTTGATAAATGTTTCAAGCTTCAAGTTTTTCTTTTTGTTGATTCTTTATTCCATCGAAAAACTACCCTCTATCTGTAGTGTCCTGGACAATATGTATGTACATATACGAAGCTTATAAGTAGTTGGATTCTAGTGTTTAGGGCAATATGTATGTACATATACGAAGTTTATGGGTAGTAGGGTTATGTATGGGATTAAAAACATGGCAATCATGTAACTTGTGGGATGGTTTATATCCAGTTAATCCGAGCTAATCCATAGAGATAGTTCACTATCCATTTGCATTTATATTAAATCTTACTTCTATTTTGCTGCAGGTACCTGGTTTATTTCTATGATTCTGCTTTATTCAGCCTGCTTCCGGGCTGACTCGCGGCCATCTGTTGGGGGTATCAATAAAACTATTATGCATAGCTTTACACAGCAGATAGACTCCCTGCTACAAACATTATCTCAGAAAGCTACAACGGCTCATATGGTTTATGTAAGTAATTTACTACTATTAGTAGTGTGAAGTTTTGCCTTTAGACCACAGAACAATCTCTTTCTTCGCCGGGAGACTGGGAAGAGGAAGTGAACGTGCGGACTTCCTCTTTGCTAGTTTCCGACTGCGCCACAATTTCTCTCAGCCCAGTCTCCCATTGATCAACGCGCTTGAATTTTCCATCTCCAGGCTGAGAGAAAGAGACCGTTTTGCCGTATACGGCGCAAACTCGTGATCACTTTTTGTAATTTGATAACTATCGGTTGAAATAGATTGTCAGACAAACAAATAAACATCAAGACAAGAAAGCTGCCACACTCGAAATTGATTGAAACACCACAATTCAACATGAATCGGGAAATTTTCCCCTTGAGTTTGCATTCAGTTTCTGTGTATGTCCGTCGACTTTTATGTAATGTTTCTCAGCTCAGAGTCAAATGCTACTTACCATTTTCACCTGACGAACCTCCCTTTGCGTTGCTTTGTTTAGGAAAGAAGTCACGGACTCACTGGCGATTCTATGGTTTATCTGTTGAAGTTGTTTGAAGATACACCACCATCACCCAGCAAGTGGGGTTGCTTGAAGCTGGTAAGTAGTGAAAAGCACTCCATGAAGTATTTCAACAATAGTATACGTAAGCCTGTGAACAGGCTCTCTGTCCGAGCTAGGAAAGGGGAAAACTAAATCGAGCGGCGAGCGAAACAAGGCACAAGGAGAATGTGAGAGGGATGGGCAAGGCGAGAACCTGCAGTTCACCTGCACACACAGGAAAATCTTCGCCCTTGAGGTGGAAAAACGGGGGGGGGGAGGGGAACTCACTTGTCCCATAAAACCCTTGTTTGAGGCAACATTTAGCTCCTATAGGCGATTCTTTCTTTTTGGTATTTAGATTGGGTCCAATCGTGTATTATTCTTATCTCCATCGTGTATTATTCTTATCTCCGTCTCTAGCTCGAGGTTAGGAGTAGCGAAAATCTGGTGTTAAAAATATTCGAGAAAGTAATTTCTACTATTGGTAGTTGGAGCACTAATTCATCGTCCTTGTCTTCTCGTGTTCTGGACAGAAAAGACGTGTCTACGTAAAACCAAAGCCGTGCATATACTTGACATATACATATAAAACAAAATAGTGGGTTCAGTATTGAGCGTTTTGATTAACTTTTGCAGCCCAAGAGATTCAGTAAGTGCGTCCGCACACTCGAAGTGTTTATGTCCCCCCTGAAAGCTGCAATTGAAGACGAAAGACAGCAAGCTCTCGAGACGGGTGACAACAGGGCGCTCACTGCATTAAGAGAGTTACGACTGCAAATACAGAGCACTTTCCTCGGCATGGAGACCATGGTGAGATTTATATAAAACCTTTTAAAATCTTTTAACGTGTCTCTTTGCAAAACCAGCGTAGCTTACCTAGTTATTGTGCACCTGACGAGAGAGAGAGCGTCTGTCTCATTTTTGAAACAACGTTGAAGTGCCTATGTGATCGAATCTTTTTTGTTGTTTCATAATAACTACTGCTCTGCTCACGCCGGCATGGAGCACTTTTTATCTTAGAACTACAAGAGCTTTTCATCTATTTTAGTTAAAATCGTAAATATAGTGAAATGAGCCTGAGGAAGCTCACGATATACACTTAAGAGGTGAACGAACGATAGTTAGAAAACAGACGGCAGACAGACACTGAACAGACGGACAGACAGATATACACTGAAACAGGTAGAAATTCAGACACACAGGCAGACAGACAGGCAGATAGACAAGCGGACATACAAGCACACCGACAGACAGACAGATAGAAGGCAGATCGACAGACACATATTTAGACACAGATAGAAAGACAGGTAAACAGAAAGATAGGTAGGTAGGTATAGGTATAGGTAGGTAGGTAGGTAGGTAGGTAGGTAGGTATAGGTAAAGGTAGGTAGGTAGGTAGGTAGGTAGGTAGGTAGGTTGGTAGGTAGGTATAGGTATAGATATAGTTAGGTAGGTAGGTAAGTAAGTATAGGTATAGGTATAGGTATAGGTATAGGTATAGGTAAAGGTATAGGTAGGTAGGTAGGTAGGTAGGTAGGTAGGTAGGTAGGTCGGTAGGTTTGTAGGTAGGTTGGTAGGTAGAGAGATAGAGAAATAGCTTATGGAGGTCAGGAAAATAAACCAGTAAACTTTTTTACCTTTTAGGCACATCAATCAAACATGGTACTTGACTCAACTCCCAAGGTCGTAAAGTTGAAATCTTTGGATGAAACAGTACAAGTAAGTTGCTTTTTACACAATACATAATGAATAATTAAATCTGTAATAGCTCAGATGATATGCAAGAAAGCATAATATTTGGGAATAATGACTATTCTAACTTCATTATTGAATTATGCTTTCGTGCGTTGTTTTTAAAGAATAGAAAACTACCGCTCGTTTAATCCTAGGAAGGCTTTGAGCGGGAGGGCGGCCGTGACAGTTATCTATAGCTTCTAAGTGTGACAAGGACGGCGAGTTTATAGTCTGCACTGCATGAAGAAAGTATAAAAACGTAATCGCCTTTTCAGATTCTAAATAGTGTTAGAATAGCCTTTATCCTCAAAGATTATGATTTCTCGCGTTATCTAAGAAAATTGAAAACTACCGCTCATTGAGCCCAGTTTGAAGACCTTGAGCGGCTACCGCTCTTCTCATTTTCACTTGTGAAAATAACAAAGATGAAGACAGATGTATAGTCTTTATAGCTAATTCATACCGTTTTTTTGTTCTAGAAACAGCTTAAGGAATTGTCAAACTGGCCTCCTACAAATGGATCACCAACAGTGTTAAGGAACTACGGTATTTTGGAAGCACTTCAAATGTTGGTGACCCAAGATTTGATAAATGTCTGTCAGATTAACTGCGCATGCTATGCTGCTGTGTGACTTGGCTCCCCATTGACAAGCTCTGATATTCTTCCTTGAACGACTTGGCATTATTTATGAAACCTTTAATTATAAAATTTCATGACTTGTGTTTATAACAATATTATAAAAGTTCGAATCGCTCAAGAGGGACATGTCGACGTGTTGATGTGAGTGAAGTCGAAGCGATAAATTGTTTTAAAAGTAGTAAAAGTTCTGCTTTGATGGTGCAGGTCACTTGGTATTAACATTGATATTTCAAATAAAAGTTCGAAGTTAACTAGATTTAGTTGTCTTTTGACTTAAGCTGACTTCTCATTTACCATACGAGCAACAGCGCCAGGGTAAATTCGTCAGTGATAGGAGGCGGAGGGGGGGAGGGG
>JAOBAT010074401.1:0-20990 GCA_026413305.1 Hydrozoanthus tunicans | reverse complement strand
AAACTACAATAGTCAAAGTGTGGTTCAATTAAGGCTTTGTAGATTTTTACAGCTGTTTCTTTATCAATTAAGTGTCGAACTCTCTTCAGTGCCCCAATGCCAGAGGATATCTTTTTAGAGGTTTGGTTTTGGTAGCTTCCGTCACGTCATGACTGCAGTTCGATTTACTCACAGTATACACTAATGATTAATCAAGAATACAGGACCGACTGACTCTCGATTACGAATCAGGGAAATTATTTGGTGCTTTGAAAGTAGTCGGTAAATTATTTCGAACTTTTTGTTTCTTGCCTAAATATGTATTGTACAATTTTATCCGTTCCAGCGTCGAGCCGCTGACTTTTTATAGAAAATCGTTTTAATTTGTTTCATGTGCAAAGTCGATTAAGGCAATTCAAGAATAGTTTAGGAAAATAAATTAAATGCGTCGTGAACGTGCTTGGTTGTCTAAGTTTTTCTCGAGTTTTTCAAGAGTGTTTTGTTGTGAATAATTTGTGGTTATATTGTGTTTACCTAAAACTGTCATAAGACAAAAGGGTTCAAGTGGCCATTGATGGCCTATTAGCATATAGAAACTTACCTTGAGGTAATAAATATTTTGTTCTTCCTGTGAAGTAATCAAGCTTGGATAACAACTCTCCAAAGAGAAGACGAAAAGGTAACTACGTTAATTTTTAAAATAATAACGAAAAAATTCACGCGCTCTGCAAAATGTGAAAACACGAAGAAAGTTTGCACTTTTTTGAAGACGAAAACTGATCCCGAAATTGTTAAGTGAATTTTTAAATTGCTTAATTGAACTCGTGTTTGTTGGTTTCTTTGCTAGAAAGATCTCTTGCTGATTTTGATTAATTTGGACATTAGTTATACTGGTGCCTTGGACAAAAAACTACTTTTTGTATGCTTGCTTTATCAACAGTATCTTGTTTATATTACAATGGCGAACAACCTGCTTGCCACAACGTGACGCGGCACAAACAAACACTTCAATGGATTAATTCTACAACAGGGGCATACATTTATTCATAGTTTACTGCATGGCTTATTTAAAACCACAATTAATTTGTTAGATGCAAATTCGTAAGTCAGACTTAACTCGTCCGAGAGTCAAATCTCATCACCGCATGGCCATTACTCTATTTCGGATCACTGCCAATGAACACTGTTGATAGATGCATAGTGCAGTCAAAAAGGCGCAGTTTTGACCTAATATCAAATTTCCTTCCTGTTTAGAAAATTTCTCAAGCAATCAAAGAAGGGAATAATTTACTTTGTCAGTTTACTGTTTAGTGATTAAAATGGCCGCAACATTGAGAAGCGACTCATTTGGCGAGGATGCGTCTTTGAATGTCGACTATCTTCGTTCAACGTCAATGGAAGAAGGAGATGATTCGATAACTCTACAAGACCAGGAAATTCTAGAGCAGATCAAATCACAAAAGAGCGACTTCACATTCAAACTCATGTGCGTCGGCGACTACACTGGCTTTGGTAAGAAAGGGGGCTTTATTCTCGACTACATAAACGATCGTCCTCTTAGCTTTTATCACAAACCAACCATCGGGGTAGACTTTTATCTACATTTTGTTAAATGGATCGATGCTTCAAGCGGAAAGAACTGTGTGGTGAAATTGCAGTTTTGGGATTTGGCCGAGCATGAAAGATTTCTAAATATGACGACTGTGTATTGTCGAAGTTGTTCAGGGGCCCTCGTGTTCTGGGGTCCGAAGAGCCCTTCTTCATTAAATAGCTGCTTAAAATGGAGTCAGAAAATCAAAGAAGCGAACTCAAAAGAGCATGGCCCAGTTCCAATGGTTCTTATAATTGAAAATATCCCGACATCGAAACGCGGAAAGGCAGTTGAATGGATTGGCCAAGGAAAAATGGTGGACAGCGTTGAAACCCTGGATCGTTTCTGCCGAAAAAATGGATTTTTGCACTGGTTTGAACTCACTTCGAGGGAAGGGGAAGGCTACACTGGAGTGATGCAGAAAGCCGTGAACTGTTTGGTTCAAGAAATATTCGAACGTAAACATAATTAATATGCGTGGTTTCGGATTTTAAAGAAGGGGTTATGCCATTTTTGCGGATGTTATTTCCGGTTTAAATTCAAAGGGTTGGCGGTCGTTGCGAATTTTTTTACAGTGAAGTAAGTTATAAAATTACTCAATTTTCAAATTCCTTAAACGATTATAGTTTCAGATCTAGATTGTATATATAAGCCAGAAGTTTTAGGTCAAAGATACTTGAGTATTTAAAAGTAAAATTTCAAATTCCCGACCGGAAGTTGTTAGCCCTGAGTGGCTACATCATTTGATAAACATTTTTACCACGCGTCAAAACTCTGAGCAGTTTAATTAAAACAGCCTCAGAAATATTATAATACTCGAATAAAAAGTGCTCTTAAGGAATTTTTTGTTGGTTTGAAAGAGTTTCTGTAAGATTTTATTTGATCATGAAATCAAACGAACCCTGCCTTCACATAAGAATTTTGTTCATTTGCTCCTTTTTACGGTTATACGTATGAAGACACAATTAATTATTTGACGGCGCTTATCTGCTATATATGTTTTGCATACCAATATTAATTAGTATTAAGAGTGTTATGACCAAAAACTGTTTCAAAAACGTATGTTGGAGCACATGAAAATACCAAGATAACAGGCCTTGGGCTTTGATTTGCAAACCATTTTTTCTCGTGAAGTATATTTATTTTAATTTTATTTCTAGACCCGTTCAGGAGATACAAGTCACATGAATAACTTAAATGTTGATCGATATAACAAGAACCCAAAGCTATTCAAAGATTTTTGAAAAACTACCGGTAGCTTATATATATTTTGAATAAAACTAGGATTCACTTGTTCGGGTTTATAGTGTATGGCTAACTCCGTCAAATAGTATTATCAAACTGGAAGGCCTGGGACGTCAACTATCTTTGTTTCAGGTGTTAGTGAGAATATTTTGACTGGCTAGTTGTTGATTTGCATCTCAAAAGCTTTTGTGTTTTCTGCACGTTTTGTGCACGGTCAAGACCAGAAAACAAAAGAAAGTAGCGAACAAAGACATACAACAATGGTTTCCTAACCAGTCCGTATATATAAACTACGGTCTGATTAAGTTCGACGTTTGACCTGAGCACTCGGAAAAGTTGATTTATGTCGACACGAACTACAATTTAGTTCGACTCATGAAAAGTTCGACGTTTGTCCCAGGCCTGTTTATTTGCGAGAAAAATAAAAATCAGGTATATTTGTATTTTAGAATAATAGGGGTAATATAAATATCTCTTCTATCTGTTTAATCTTATTTATTAGTACTCATGCAAAACCTGTATAGCTTGAAAATGTCGCCGAAATTGTTGGATAAAGAGCTTATTGTTTTGTGAATAACAGCGTTACCTGTCTAGCAAACGTGCCTACTGATAATATGTTAAGAAAAAAGTCCTTCAACGAACGTTCTAATACGCGCGCGCCTTTATTCACTGCATATCACGAGGAACTTTGCGCCGATCCGCTAGCTATGAAGGGAAAATTGGTATTTTTTTAGGGTAATTTTAAAACCGAGAGGTTTTAACCCCCGGGCCGCAAACAGCGTGACTAACCGGTGTGAGCCAGGCATCAGGAAATTCCCGCCAAAAACTTTTAAAAAGAGCGTACGCGGCCCTTTTTACGGCCAAACTCTTGCCTGTCACTGCCACTCGTGATTTTGACCAGAAGAATTTCCATGTGAGAAAAGTTAGCTTTGGGGAAAATTTGGTCGTGAGACCTTTTAAAATGGTTGCAAGAAGTTAGTTGCTGTTGAGCATAATGTGACAGACCCCTCCCCCTTTTCCCTGAAGACAGTCTCGTGGAAGAGAGAGCGCGCCAGAAGAAAAGAATTGAGAGTTTATAAAGTCAGTTTGATTGTAACAATTTTTCTAGTTAAAACAGTCAGTACCTGCTAGATAATTACTGAATCCCCCCTAATTTCTAACTAGATTATTCATACTCTTTTGAGTTTCTTTTAGACTGTATCAAGTTGTTCTTCTTTTTCCAATAAGTTCGCCTTCATATGTTATGTCGTTAGTGACTTTATAGTTTTACCTCAGCCATGAAACTCCTGGTTGTTTAACAATATTTTCGCGCGTACTTTACTGACTCGCGGTTTAGTGACAAGCCCTATCTCTCCCATTTTGGTATGAAAACGTAAGTTCATTTTCAGTCTTCGTACAGTCTTAAAAACTGAAAAAATTCCTGAAATACACGTATAATCAGAAAAAGCAAAGGTCTGCAAAAAGTCTCGATTTCTGGGTTACATATTGCATTTTAAGATAACTGTACCAAGATTTATTTTTTTGTGTTTAGAACACGTTTATTTTTTTACTCTGAGTTAAAACCTAATTTTCACAGCAGTTTAAGCTGACTATATATTTTAGCTAAGAAACATCATTTTACAAGTTTAAAAGTGCTACTTTGATATGATAAATGCAGCATTCAGGCTTATCTCATAAAGAATGCTACAATCCAACATCGATTACAGTCCTTTCCAAACTTACTGAAATCATTGAAATATCGTTCTCCTAAGAAATAAACGAAACAACCTTTATTGACATTTCAATGTCTTGGTAGAGGAAATGCTGAAAAAAGGGAGGAAACGTTTTTAAAGATGACAGAAAACCATAATTTTAACTCTTTCAGTCCAAGTCAGTTACCAACATCTATTCCTTACATGATACATACAAATGGAATAAGGCATTTGGAAAACAAGAAAATGACAATTGGCCAAAAAAGCAAACTATGCAAGTTGAAAGGTCCATTTCTCCCGAGCATGTTCCGTGGAAAGTATGGCCATAGGCTCTAGATGGGAGAATTTAACAATACAACTGGGACTGAAAGGGTTAACCACTCTAGATGGGTGAATTTACCAATACAACTGGGACTGAAAGGGTTAACTACTCTAGATGGGAGAATTTACCAATACAACTGGGACTGAAAAGGTTAACCACTCTAGATGGGAGAATTTACCAATACAACTGGGACTGAAAGGGTTAACCACTCTAGATGGGAGAATTTACCAATACAACTGGGACTGAAAGGGTTAGCCACTCTAGATGGGAGAATTTACCAATACGATTGGGACTGAAAGGGTTAACCACTCTAGATGGGAGAATTTACCAATACAACTGGGACTAAAAGGGTTAACCACTCTAGATGGGAGAATTTACCAATACAACTGGGACTAAAAGGGTTTACTGACAGATTTCTTGAGACGGCTGTTTTATAAAACATGGCATAAACTTCTCACTCTCATTCGAGTTCAACTATTTTCTGAAAAAGGGGATCAGGGGAAGGGCTACGCTATTTGTCCTTATGATGTCCCAACGTTTGACAAGAAAACTGTCACCCTTCCTAAAACCATCAAAACTATGTGACTCTACCCTAGATAGTGCTCCAACGGTATATTTCTACTAAAATACAAGGAAACGTTTAGAGATGCAAAAAATTCAAGTTGTGAAGTACCAGTTAGCTACTGATAACTGCAAATGTTGTATTGGCTAAATTTCCTTAGGCTAAAAAGAATTTACTATCAAATGATAATATGAATCAGTCAGTTACATAAAAGACAGCAATAAAATAGTATTCTTTCGAACACCGAGCATTCTGCAGAGTGTTTGTCTCTTAGCTGCGGGAAGAAATTATGACCCTTCCTTGTTTAGTAAAAATATTAGTGACCCCAAACTAAAAAATTATTAATTGTGCCCCTCCCAGTTTAACTTCTGACCAATCGCAACCGTTTCGTCATGAACCAAATAAACTACAACTTACATGAATAACAGCATTACACTGTTTTGTTTGGTCACAAAAAAAACACTGCAGGGTTACACTTTTGCCAAACTTGTTCATAGTAAATTACCGTTAAATAACTTAGTATCAGTAACTCTTTTAAGAGTTACCCTAACTTCACTTTTTAATAGATCTTAGAGTTCAATCAAAGAAGTGTTACCGAATTCATGTCCTGTTCTTCTAGACTGTTACTAATATAAAAATATCTCACCTTTCAAACATACTCACATTTATGATTTTCACTCAAAAACCAAAATCTAAAGCTATAGTACAAAAGCTATTCTAAAAACTATGTACAACGAGTTTCTTAGCATAAAATTGACCAAAAAGTCTATTACAGTTCCCGAGAAACGTAAACATCTGGCAATCCTCCAACTGAAGCTATAAAAAGGCCAGTTTGAACAAAACTGACACGGAACTCTGTTCTTCTAAGAAAACATTACACTAAAAAGCAGAAAGCTGAAGTCGGATGTTTGATCCAAAAACAGAATGTCTCGTTAAACATTCATAAGAGGTGTTAATTGTAGTTCAATTGATCCTAATATGAAATACCAGGTTGAAAGAAACGTTCATTTGAAATTCTCCATCTTCCATAACAACTGAGTAAATAAAAAATGCACAAAGTCTACTACATTAGCTAAAAGACTAAGTCTAACTATTATTTGTGATGAATTAAACCAAATACCAACGTTTTGTGAGTATAAGTAATGTTTCTGCGTTTTTAACTGTGGTTACTATTACACTCTTGCAAGTCGAGAATTTTCTCTAGACGCTCATTGAACGCCTTGGCAAAATCTGCAGGTGATGTGGTTGACTTTGTCCCTTCTCCATTTCCGTGACAGAACAAAGTCGCAACATCGTCAGTAAACTTGTCCAACTCTTTCGCACAAATGTCCTGTTTTAGTGCAAAAACACATGTCATTTTTGCAGTAAGAAACTGCACCCTCCTTTCACTTAATATAACGGGCTCGTAGCTTAAGTAAAAACTTCAATGATGTAACAGTAGATAAAGAAGACTCTCTCTATAATACCATTCGAACCTGGCCATTTATAAAAGTAGACATAACAAGCTACAAATTTGCATAGAAAAAATTCTTCATTGACACTTTCATAGCAGAAAAAAAACAACGCTGAGTCTTTAACATAAAATCAACTTTCAAAAACAGCCAATAAAATCAAAACAATACTTAGTAATAGAAAATACCAAATAACCGAAATTTACTCAATCAAAATAATTAGCAGCTTCAGAAATAGCAGCACTCTGTAAACTTCCATAGCTCCACGTTTATAACCACAATCGGCTGGTGTCATGTTCATCTGGTAGAGTAACCCATGCCGAACAGGTCGAAGGGTAGGGACCAAGTTAAGAATGATTCCCCTGGTCCTCCAGGCTTGGGGGTTGGACACAAGGCTAACAACCTTGTTCCGGAAAAACCACCCAACAGAGGAAATCAATCATTGCGGGTGTAATGGGCTTCTAGAGTTAGCGCAAGATGCTAGTACAAAGACAGTGGTGAAAGCCGAATGGAAACCACTGACAAAAAGATTGAAGTCTTGAATGCCAAAACAAAGACCAGAATTGGATTCTGGAGTGCGAGGATGATGGAAAGCTGGAAGAAGTTACAGCAGCGATGGGAGGCTACATTTTGCACATTCTTGGAATCAGTGAAAGCAGATGGACAAGATTAAGTAGATGTAGAACCAATACAGGAGAGTAGAGATGACAACCAACACCACAAAGGTGTCGCCATCATTCCGAAAGAGGAATGGAGAAGTAGCTGGTGCGATCCAGCGTTATGCACGGACCAATGATAGAGAGGAAGTGATTAGGTTGAATTCTATGACCAGTTGCAAGCTGAGCTAGAGAAAACACCGCGCCACAATATGAAGATAGTGATATGGGTGAATTGAATGCAAAAGAAGAAAGTGACAACACAAATGGAGATAGAGCCATGGGAAAAGAAGAATGTGAAGGCTTCTTGAAACCTGCACGGCACACAATCTGGTCAACGGAGTTATACACTTTTACCACATTGTAAAACCCACAAGCTCACCTGATACTCCCCCAATGGAAAAGACAAGAAGCAAGATTGACCAATTGATGATCAACGGGCCATGGGAATGTAAAAGTTAGAAGAGGAGCTGATGCCGGCAGTGATCACCACCTTGTGACAGCAATCCTGAAACTGAAGTTGAGAAGAAACAGGCCTGGCTAGGTAAGACAACAACAGTTTGACATGAAAAACTAAAGGACAAATAACAAACAAAACCTTCGCTTTCCAACTGAAGAACAAGTTTCAAGCACTGGCAGAAATGAAAACCGTACACCGAATGGAACAAACGGCATCAGAGCGAGTTAGACCAGCTTACACACAGGCCAGCGAAGCCTGCCTAGGACACAAACAGAACGTTGAATAAAAAAGTCATGAACACACCCGATCTGAGAGGTTGAAGGAGAGGTACAAGCATCAGTACAGAGAGGCAGAAAATTAAATTACAAGACAGTGAAGAAGATGGTGAGGGAAGACAAACGGGCACACATGGAAAACCTGGCAAGTCAAGCAGAGAAGGCCACCAGCAGAGGAGAGGGGGCCAGTATACAAGATCACTAAGCTCGTCAGCGGCAAATATCGGGGAGTGAACCACAATCCAAATGTGGACAAGCAAGGAAGGCTACTCGCTACAGAAGCAAAGCAAGAGGAAAGATGGCAGAACCATTCAGCGAAATTTTGGATGGACCATCACCAACAGTTGCCACAGTAGTACAGGATCCTGATACTGACCTAGACGTCAACACTGCATCACCAGAGAAAGAGGAAATCGTGGCACTCATCAAATCCCTCAAGAACGGAAAATCCATGGGACAGGATAACCTCAATGGAGAGCTCTTCAAGGCAGATCCAGAACTTGCAGTACAAGTACTTCGGCCACTCTTTGCAGCAGTATGGGAGGAGAAAAACAACAACCTGACGATTGGACAGAGGGCATCATCGTGATAATTCCAAAGAAAGGAGCACTGAGCAACTGTAACAACTGGAGAGGTATCACACTTCTATTTGTCCTTAGCAAGATCCTATCCAAGCTCATCACCAGGCGGATCTCTGAAGCACTGAACGAGCGACTGAGAAAGAACAGGCAACACCATAGAACAGTGCACAGAGTGGCACAAACAGGTAACATCAACTACGTGGATTTTGAAAACGCTTTTGAAAGCATTCAACGGGAAAGTGTGTGGCGCATCCTCAGGGCATACGGAATGCTGGAGGATGACTGTACATTGTTTACCTTTATCACCAAGACCATAAGAAGAATTCTACACGTTTTCTAGCCCGAGACCATCTCCAATCAACATCTTCTTGCCCGTTGCAACCAAAACAGCATGGGCATCATAATTACAAAAAGACGATGGAAATGGATCAGGCTAGTGAAGAGAAGAGAGCCAGACAACATCTCTTGCACAACTCTCCACTGAACGCCAGAAGGGGAAATGAAGAGAGGGCGACCAAAGATATCCTGGCAACGAACAGACAAGAGTTGAGTGCCTATGCTGCTGCCCTACATGCCAAACGGCATAATGGGCATGATTGATTGACTGATTTTTGCTGGGTGACATCAGCATTGCATGAAGTCAATGCTCTTCTCAATTTTACTTATTTCAAGCTCCTATTACGTTATCATTCTCTTATTTGACGTAACTTCCATGCACATGTGATCCCCACACTTGTTTCCTATTCAACCCAAAGCTGCCTTAATCTGTGATGTCATAAACCTTACTGTTTACAGGAATGCAGGTGCTGGTTTTGAGCTGAATACATTTGGCACAGATCAAATAAACTATGTACTTGAAAAAAAAATTGAAAACAAAACTTACATAGACATTACTCAGTTGATTTCTCAATTTCCTTGCCACTGTATATCGTAGGTCTTGAAGTTGATCGCCGGAAATATAATCATCCATTCGCTTTACAATACCTTCCTTACTCCCCTGTTTAGCACATGCTGCAAATATATCCTTCTTGTTCCCAACTTTAACAGCCATCAACAGCTGTAGTTTCGCTTCTCTTGGAACATCAAGCAAATCTTTACATAAAGACTTAAGTGACACAGCATTTGCCTAAAACGAATCAAGCTATTTTAAGTAAATTTGTTTACAGGTCATGACTTGTAGCTTGAAGAGTTTAAGGAAAAGTTTATAGCTTCACAGATTTTTCTTGGAATTAATTTTTTTGGGAAGCTTTGAGTCTGTACACGGTAAACTGTGGAAACAAAATTTCTAACTGACCAACCAGGAAGGTTGGGCTTATTTTAACGTTTCGAAATACATGTGTCTACAGAACACAAAAAGGCGTCAAAAGATAAACAAGCACAGACACATAGGCAGACAGACAGATGGAAAAAGATAGACGGATGCATAGAATAAATGATAAACGTGTACTCACTTTCCCTTCTTTCAAAGAACCCTTCCTCATGTTTCTGCTTAATTTTTTAAGCTTTTTTGCAATCTCAAAAAGCGCTTGGGTCACTTCTACGTCGAGGAACTAGAAGGTTTCCTTCAACAAATTCGCGTTGAAGTCGTACACTTTCCCCTTCTTATTTTTGAACTTTCCATTTCGAGCTGGGCTCACCAAAGCTTTAAGGGTCAGGAACTGGAGCTAAATAGAATAAGATACAGGTGTAAGTTGAAACTTGATCAAGATGCATGCTAGCTTCGGAAAAAATTAAGAAGCTTCAAAATATATGAAGTTCTTTCAGTCATTTCTTGCATTGTCCAGTAATACAGACATGAGTATTGATTTTCGTCTATTTCGCCCTTTTCCATTGGTTCATGAATGAAGGTTAGTGTTCTAACAGCTCAGATAATAAAAAGACAAACAAGAAAGACAAATTCCCTGCTGACAATAACAAAAAGAAATATGGAACCCAAACGGAAACAGAAGAATGAATTTGTTATCATTACATTTACTACTTGTTGTTCACTAAGTACTGTAACAAAATCTTACAACCTGAAATTGGCTGATCTGGAATAAGAAAGTTGGCAACTCTATGGCAATATAAAGATAAGTTGTGTTCCTGAAGGTACAATGATTATGCTGAGTTACGCCTACATTTTTGAACTTGCCCAACAGCTGCTTTAGATTTTCTTCACTGAAGTCGTTGTTAATACAACCACCAGACTTAGTCTTCAACTCGGTTATTTTGTCCCGGGCTTCCTCGAGTAGCGGCTTGTACAGACTTTTCAGTTCTGTTTTCTTTTCCTGAATGGCTGTTTTCCGATCTTGGGCCTTCAAGCCGACAAATGGAAAAGTAGTGACATACAACACTTAGATATTAGACAAAACAATACCTAAATAAATCATAGCTGACATCAAAAACAAAGCTCTTTTCACGAAGATTGGTAACTTGTGTTTCTTGATAAACGGGCAAGTTTTGCATCGATTAAATGGATGGCTAAAAGTACCTTGTAGGAACAAAAAACGTCTGACAAGTGAGCTCTGTAGATTCTTGTCTCTTTTAATAGAAACAACAGGTTTTAAACAAATTTTTCGATGACAAAGGCTTTCTTAGTGGCCAAAGTGAACGTATATGGTAAGCAAGAGACATAAATAAACTCAATGACATGCGCTTTGTGGCCAGCGGTTTAAATCGTAAATACATAACACACTGCACAGTCTATGAAGTCTAAGAAATTGAGAATAAGGGAAGAGTTCTTGACATGAGCAAGGTGTGATGAAAATTGCGCTAAGTAGCTGCATAAGTCACTATTGTTATGGACACTAGTGATCAACTTGTTCGATTGCATTGGGATTATGATGTCCAAATATGTAACTGAAATTAAATCCAAGAGAATGAGAACAGAGAAAAGAAAATATAAAGAAAAGACAACTTCCTTGCATGCTCGGTATGTAAAGTACATCCAAAAAGTAGTTCAGAAGTGAAGAAGCCTACGTTGTCTTAACAATTCTTCCACTGTTAAATTCCGTACATTACCTAAACAACTAAGCTATCCTTCTATACCAGTGCTAAAGATAGAACACCATTATTAAGTAGATCTAAAGTTATTTATCAATTTACTTGTCCGTGTTGCTGTGCCAGCTATGTTGGTAAAACAGACCGTACACTTTTCGAACGCACAAAAGAACACGCAATGAACGACAGCGCCATTTTCTCTCACCTCGGTGTATGTGCTAACTACCAACACCTTCTTTCACTGTTTAACCTTCCAATCGCTGGTCATGGCAACACCGATCACCCCAATACTAAACAATTCTACCTCAACACAGTTAGAAACAATACCCGTATTATTGACTCCGACTCTAATTGGAATCTGCTCTTATTCAAAGAAGCTTTTTACATCAAGAACAAACAAGCTTCATCTATTTGGGTGTTTAAATTCCGCGCTTTTTTTTGGTATATGTCATCGGCCTGAAGATGGTTTAAAGATAATAAACCGAAACATTGCCTCTAGTTTGATTTAGTAAATATCACTATGTTGTCCGTATTCGGATTATCTTTCCTTCTATATTTCTGGAAACTGTCAGCTTACTCTGGATTAAAGTAGTTCAAATCGAAGTAGTTTTCCAGTAAAAAGAAACAAACAAAAAAAAAACTTATGGTGTAAAACTTAAACCAGTTTTGCACCCGTTCTAACGTGTTTTGAACGGATTGACTGAATTTGTTATTACTGGTCAATACGAGAGGCATTTTTCAGGAACAACAATAACTCAAGTATAGCCCTGTAGTTACTAGAGCTGAATTATGGCGTGACTATATAATTAGTTACTTTGTTATTGTTACTTTTATATACATACCTCAGAGCTGAAATCACGTGTCAGTGATATGCCAAATTTCTGAACATTCCTGCTAAGCCTTCATGTAAAATACAAAAAAACGGATGCTATCACTTAAACAATTTACACCAAATTACTTAGACTAAAGATTAAGAATGAAAGACAAAACACGAGATACTTCCGGCAACTTGAAAGCAAAACTTGGGCGACTCCTTTTCATGAGTATATGCAACCTTCATAACGTTAAGTTAAGGCGATCGAGATGTATCGAACAAATGGTGGGAAGAGAGGTGTACAAGATCTTCTACAAAGGTCTCAACTGGATACCAGAGGGCTAACTAAAGCGAGGGCAACCAAAGAACACCTGATGTAGAATTGTGGAGGGGAGCTAAAGATCTTCCATCCAAGTTGTGGGACAATTCCGAAGCTGGCCCAAAACAAACAGGAGCACACCTTTTTTGCTGCCCTAATACAGTACATGCCAGACGGCATAACAGACGTGCATGTGAGTGGGATGTGCAAAGAAATATAAACGAAAATAATTTTTTTATTGCCAAAAGCAACCTATAAAGGATTAAAAAGTATGTGATTACGATGCAACCGCTGTTTAGTTAAGTTATATCATTTTTATAACATAGGTTTGGTTAAAGGTCATGAAAATAAATTATGAAGACACATTCTACTTCGAACCTTACGCCAAAAAACAGCGTTCGAGAGAAGTCCATAGGTATTCACACTCTGAATTCAAAAACTTAGGCGTGTCACTCTTCTTGTTAACACTGTTCTATGCTGGATTTGATGTCAAGACAGGTCCTTCACATTGTTCAGGTACGATATAGCAAACGAAAAAAATGTCTATTGTTCTTTGACTGGAACCCAAAAACTTTGTTGAAAGAGTAGAAAGGAAAAAGTAACATAAAGGAAACTTAAAGCCAACTGTATACAGAACGTTAGTGTCAGTATGATCCTTAACCATCTGTTGTACCATTGCTGAAACTGTAAATATTTCCAGACACTTTTTTTGTTTCGTGTTTATACTGATTTCAGGTGTTACCCTGAAAATGATCAGGTGTAATGTTCATTCTCTAAATGTTAATGATGCATGTCGGCGCTTTCAGCAGTTTTTCCATTCAAACATGTGTTTGCTTCCATTTTGATCTCAATGATTAACAAGCACCACAGTTGTATATGTGAACATTGTTTGACAGCTGCAAGTGGCTTCAGCTGTACTTGTTTCTAGTTATTAACTGCATTGCAAAGTAAACGAACCAAATTAAGGGCCTTTTTACAGAGAAGACGGCTACTTTAATTGGTAGGTAAGCATCCCTTCGTAAGTGGAAAACTTCACCGATACGAAAATAGATTTAGGCTAAATGGTTGTTCTTAGCTTTTTGGTGTTACACAATTACACTGAAGTCCTATACCAACCTGCCCAGGCGTTCTTGCTTGCACAAAGAAACAGTGTTTTGGACTTTTGCCAACAATGCTGGAATGCCAGTTTCGTCTTCTTCAACAAAAAAACCTCCTTCACCCATTTCAAGGATTTTAAGATATTCGCGAGGACTAACAGGATAGACTTCAACTTCTCCACTGATAGACATTTTTTTCTCCTGCAGAAAGAAAATCTATACGTTTGGAACTGAAAAATTCAGTTCTAAAGTTAGGAGAACTACTGTTTTTAACCTTTTTTTCATTTTCCTGAGGCCCAGGACTTCCTTAGTTATCCTGAACATCGTATAAGTGTTTCGTTTCTTGGTCGTTTTCCTAACACGCAAACAGCTATTATGTGTTATATATTACTTAACTGAAACTCTTTAAACTGTGCATTGAAGTCATTTTGTTAAAGGGGAACTGCATCCCGAAATCAACCTTTTAGGTATCGAAACGATGTTTAAAGTTTTTTTCCCTTCAACAAACTAGAGTTTGAGACACGTTTGGCGCTCCTTTGTACCTTAACAATTGGCGGGCGTGTGGCCACCCCATGCATTCCAACATGCAATTATTGTATTCATTATTGTTCTCTGCCGTCGTCATCGGTGTGGACGTCCTAGTTGCTAAAGGTCCCTAGTAGGGAGTTTAAGATATAGGACGGCAACATCGACGACAACGGCTTACAAAAAACACATTTCTTGCTTGTTCTTGTCAATCACGTATGGCTAGTTTGCTTTCTATTTTGCCCGAGTTGTTTTTTGTGATCGTGAGTAGAAAAGGATAAAAGTGATTTTTTATAGGTAAAAGGATATTAACAAAATTTTCTGTAGGTCGTTCGCATAGTCGCAAAAACTTCAAAACTGAGCTGTTCGCGTTGTAATTTTCAAGTCCACGGCGTGCTTGTGGCCCACAAGATGCATTCCAACATGCAGCTATTTTAATGTTTTCTGAAGTTGTCATCGGCGTTGGCGTATCTTAAACTCGCTAACTAGAACAGCACAACCGCTCGCTCGCTTCACTATATCCTATGTCACACATCAACTTCGTTTACCGCTGACAAGTTGACAAGTACCCTCGCTCAAGGATCCCTTGCAGATGGCATGAGACACACTTAATCAAACTAAGATTGCTCGGAAAAATTGCGCAACATGAGTAAAAAATATTCTATAGTTGAAATTATTTTAGCTATATTTAAAACGACGGATGGGTAGATGGGTATCGCTTCTAAATTCAAAACTCAACAAACCTTGCATGCCTCTGCGATTTGCTTTTGCAAAGCTCTCTTGCAGCGGCTGTTTCGTAAGGGTGCACAGCCTTTTTCTAACTCCTTTGAGAGTTTCATCTGTGAACAGAATATGTGCACTTCTTAGAGAATAGAACATGGCTGCGCGAGGATGCGAATTTAATCTCCGAGAACTGAGAGTACCTCAAGATCTTTAGATACTTTCTGCACGAGAAGATGAAATTTCTATCCCCAACGGCCATGTAAGTTATGTCTTTCTTATAGAGTAATTCAATTTGTTGTTGGGTTTCATGTACGGTTTGTGGCTTCCGCTTGTAAGGTCGAAGGTCACATCAAGGAAGGTCACCGTCTTTTTGTTTGCTTCAATTGTGATTCTGCCCACTTGATGGGAAACTGATGAGTGTGGCCGTCTTTTGGCCATACGAAACAGGTCTGTAGCAATTATTTATAAAGCGATGAATAACTTCTGAAGATTGGAACTTCGTTTAATCAATATTATATATAAATATATATTTGTATAAAATGTGTACGCAGACTTGCAACTCCTTGAATCCCTTTGTTACTTTTAAAACAAATATTTCGGTCTTTCAAACTTCATCAGTGTTCTGGTGTTTACAACATTTTCTCGGCTATATATATATATCATTTCTTGTACACGCGAAACTAAATAAGGTGGCTTAAAAACTAGTACAGAAAAGGTCTGTTCTTTTATTCTGACAATCAACATTGATAACGTCAATTCGATTTCATATTTACAACAGAACTCGAAATTGCCTTTTTTGTTTTTGATGAGTACAAAAATATATACATACCTTCTCCTTTTTCTGAGAATTTTTGAACTCATCGTACAACTGCATCATTCGTTGAAACAATACTTTGTCTTCATTGTCGTCATAGCTAAACAAAAGCAGCAAAAGTATTACTCAATAAATTGCATGCATCAGGCAGGTTTCTGATTTTTTGAGCAAATGTCTCATTGAGTACACACTATGCCTAAGTACTTTCTTTATTCATTTTAATCATTATATAATTTTTGTCGTCTATAATTTCAGCAAGTAGATTGTCTTATAAAACTAACACTGCCGGAATTCTAGTTCAGAGCTCCGGCACGCTAGCTACCAAGTGCACTAGGCCACACAGCCTGCCATGCCTTAACACAGCTGGGCAAACCAATCATTTCTTGTCTTATTGGTTTTATTCTTATTATTTTTCACTAAAATACAGTTATCACCTATGAAGTCAATTCTTCTTCTTTCTCTGTTTCCCCTTCAGGGTCGATTATGAAATCAAACACAGTTTCAAAGTTTGGCATTTATTCTTCGTTTTTTGTTTAGTTAGTGTTTGAACATTGTTTTGCTTATTTTCTTGCACATTTTTTTAAAAATTTGCCTCTATCTTTCAAAAGGACACATAACAAACACAGCAGTGTAAGTTGCGGGCCTCGAACTGACCAATCAGATTGCGCAAAATTTGTCAGCCAATTTTATAATAAATACTGACTTCAAGGTTAATATCATAATCTGAGATAGTTTAAGTGAAACTTTCCGCAGCATAACTGTACAATGTGTTCCATAACAATAACTTTTTTTGCACTATTTATATTGCATTAATATTAAAACAAAATAATGTAAAATAATGAGCATTCGTAACGATATAAAAGAGCTAGCTTAGTTGGGTGCTCATTACGTGAATTGATAAATAAATATTGTGAAGACCCATAACAAGGCAGAAAAACTCAATACACACATTTTAAAAAAATATCTAAGAGTATTTGAAACAAAACCACACCAAATCCAAGGCGTACGTTAATAGTCAAACATAAACTGAATACACTTGTTTAAAACAATTTTCATGAGGCCAAGAGCCCTCTAGAAACTATACGATAATATAAAACATAAGTCAACACAAAAAAACAACCTTAAAATTTCCTTGAAGTCAATGTTTTCATCGCTCATTGTCAACGCATAACTCACAGAGGCAAGACGGTGAATTGGAAGATTACACTGATCTGTTTGCAAGAATAAATCCTAAAACCCAAAGCAAACAAGAAGATCTTAAGCATCAAAATGCATTAAAAGTTACTTGCAGTGTTACAGAGTTAGTGCACCGTGCACTTATTCATTGATAGCTACGTCTTTTCTTGGAAGTCTCAGGCCAAGGGCTGGGTAAGCGGAGAGAGAAAAACCAAAACTCATACTACAAAACGAAGGTCTTAGATTCTCAGCAAAGACTGAGTGAGTTAGGTAGTTAATTGTTTGGGCATTTTTCTTGAAATTCAGTCAGTTGATAGAATTTTTTATAAAAATGGGCATTTCAAGAAAATCCCAACCTCTCACAGCAGCCAATCAGATTTCAGTGATGTCTGGTCATTAATTTTTCATGATATTTTGGTGACATTTTTATTTAGTTATTTAAAAAAATCTGTATTTAGCGACCATTTAATTTACTGATTTAAAAACAACTTTGCATAAATTTTGGAACATAGGTTACTTAGTTTTCATAATTTTATAATACAAGCCAAAACTTGTCGTGCTGGTCATTTTCCTTGTGAATTGTGTCAAATTTTCCTTTAGTCTACAGGATACTACAGTTCTTTACAAACACAGAAACCACATAGTCTACTTGCAAATATGAAATCTAGTATGAGCTAGGAATCAATTTCAGTTGTGAGACTGAAACAACAATACATATACATAGGCATTCGATACGTGGTACAATAAATTATTATAGACCATAAAAAAGAGTGATCATGTGAATGGACCAGATGGCGGAATTTTGAGTTGTACTCATTTTAATTCAGCAACGATTTAAGTTAAGCAACACTTACTTTTGAGGCATTTTAATTTACCGAAAAAATCACTAAATTAAAAGGTCACCAAAATTTCAAGAGCTAAACAGTTATAGAGTATTTACTATGCCAAGTCTTGTGTTACATAATTTGACTCATCCACTGATTGACTGTCAGATTGAGTATCAGCTTTATTAAGTCTCTGTACTGGATGAGTCAATAACTAATTTTTACTTACTCTTGCAGTTGGGTTTGATAGAACCCTGCGAATAGCACACACAATCCAAAGTACCTCTGCAGATTCAGTTTCCTAAAAGCAGTTTAAAATGAGAAATTTTTCAAGTTTTCTGTCATCATGCTGTGAATAGTTTTAAGTACCCAACACTAACAATTCTTTGAAAAGGATGTTTAAGAAAATAATTTTTAAAATGGTTTTATTCTTGAATTAATTCTTGCATGCATTTGAAAGGGCTTCTAGAATTTTCCCTGTTTATACAAAGGGGTCGTTTTAATGAAAGAATTAAGGGGTGGATAACTCAGGTGCACCTTATTTATCAGTACAAATTTTGTTACACAAGTAGTGCCTAATGTAAGGTACATCTAAGGCGCACCTCACCTCTCCTATAAATGGTTTCTGGTATTCATTGTACCATATGCAAGGCACCAACACCAGCTGCACAAGTGTAAGTTTCCTATTGTTACCCAGACTACATTCACCAATACGACATTGTCATTGCAACCAGCTCCGAAACGAGACATCAAAACAAACCTTGGCACAAAGCAAGGCGTCAGAGCAATTTCATTCCATCGGTTAGTGTATAAGCAAAGACTCAGTGGTACATATGCACCTTTTTATGCCTAAGATAAGGCGAGATTTGTGTTAAACACACCTTATTTCTCTCATACAAATGATCCTATTAGATCCATTTTCTTTGCCAGAAATGTTGTCACAGTTGATGAGAAAGTAGCTATTACTCACACATTTTGACAAAATTCTAGCCAAAACAATTCCATTAAAAGAACCTGTTCAAAGATATCAGACATTCAATGTAATGCATATACTTATCAAAAATAATGTCAGTGCAAAACCGCAAAAATTTGCTACATATAATGGAGTCGTCTCTTGCCACGCAATTACCCATCGGTGCCACATTATTTCCGTTTTTTTTTGTTAAATGTCAAAAGCCCTGATTTAAATTTCCCGTTTTATTGGTTCACAACCGCATTTAAGGGGACTGGGTTATGACATCATTTCCAATCAGAAAGTAGACTTCAATTTATCTTATAATACTCAGTTCTCAAGTCAGGGAGTATGACATGACCCATGCATGCAGTCACCCAAAAGCATGGTCATGAACTAAGATGTTTGAGTTGTTTTCTAGTCGGAAAATTTTATGTGATTAAATTCAAAAAATTCTTCACAGAAATACTTTGAATTATAGTGGAAATGATTTGACTCAAAAAACTGTCAGTGTTATAGGTTCTTTAAACTAATATTTTGTGTGGTTCCCTTGCCTCAGTTAAATTACCAGCTTGAGAAAAGGCTTATAAAAACCATGGCAGACAGAAAAATAATATCAATTCTTAAGCAATGACTCTGATAACTCTAAATTAAGTCGTGTTTGATGTTATATACAAGAAACTCAAAGAGCATAATAAACAGATAGAACAATGTCTAGAAAAAAAACGATCAAACCTTCTTTGCAGCATTTGTTCGATTCTCATTGACATCATTCATTCCTGGTAGGTCCACCAAATCAGCATTTTCGAGCACTTTGGCACCAGGTACATAAACTCTAACACTTTTTACAAGAGGCCAGTATCTTCTGCACGAATCATTTGGGCAAGATGCAACAAATGTTTTAAGCTTTTCTTTAAGAGCTTCTGCATCCTAATATAACAATCAAATATTGTGAGTTATAGACAGTACTCAATGAACATTATTTTTGTGGCGCAGGAAAGATGAAAAATACTTTTTCGGTAAACTCTTGTTTTAGGGACTGGTCAGAAAGTATAGAGGGAGGTGGGCCAAAAAAATTTTGGAGATGGGCCCACAATTGCTTTTGTGCACCCAAAATGTATGTGGGATGGGACAACAAAAATATGCTCATCATTCGGGGTAGCTATGTGACATCTGTGCAGAGAAAAATAAAAACCTCAGAACGAGAGCTGGAAGATGTGCTACAACCCACCGATCAATAAGGTTCTTTTTAGACTGACTGATATTCATCAAGATGCACCTGTACAAACAGCATTGTTCTAAGGACAGCAAAGCTTGCTAAGAGATATCACTAGCTAACACTGAAGCAGTATCTTATGAAACAAGGTGATACTTTAGAGACAGCAGTGATAAAGTCTGTAAGCACTCAGTCATTGAAATATCCTAAAATGAAGTACAAACATGCTACTTGACAAACAGGTAGCCCAGTAAACGCCTTTACAGCATCTAGTTCAAGTAACTAGTTCCACATGATTTTAGTTCAACCAAGCTATTTCAAAAGAACACACTTCAAACTTTCAAACCAGGTTCTTTTGAAAGGTAGTAATTTATTAACACCTGTTTGGTTTTCTTAAAAAGAAAACCTTCAAACAGATTTCATCAAATTTTTGAAATAGTTTTTAAACAATGATAAAGCAATGCAATATGAAAATAGAAAAAAGAAATCAATCATTTGCTTGTTGGCACTCTATTGGTAGATATTCCTAGTAAGTTTTACTGTGAATGAACTGAATTCAGATCACAATCACTGACTTAATGTTTGACAATGAAACTTAAAATTGGGGTTAAATGGCATGAGGTATTGTAAATAAACAAGTGACTTGAAAAATAGCTAGTATAAGGTTTTTTAACATTTCTAAACGAAGGGTATAAAAGTGGCCTCGCCTTGGGGGGGGGGGGGGGGGGGGGGGGGGGG
>JAOBAT010074390.1:0-20992 GCA_026413305.1 Hydrozoanthus tunicans | reverse complement strand
CCAAGTGATTTCAAATGTTTGGTCTGGTCCAACAAGCGGGAAAACGACGACAACAGTTGACTTTTCGCAACCGTAAATCTTGCCATGAAACATCCGAGGGAGCAGTTGATAAATGAGGCTAGCGCTCCTGCCAAAACCAGTGAGAAGAACCGCAAATACATCATGTTTTTTTTTAAAACAATTCCTGATGTGCATTCTTTCTGCTCATCTTTCAGTTTCTTCTTCTTAAAAGACGCAAACATCTTTTGAACACAGAGTCCAAAATCCTCCGTAGCCATAACTCATAAGAAGCGGGCGGTGAGAAATCATGTCACGCCTGTCATCAATCGGTGAACGGACCAGTCAGCGACGGATACCAGAATCTGGTATCTCGGCACAGTGTTTTGAAAGGAATGTCCACAGGCTCTTCTTCCCTTTCCCTTTCCCCAGTCCCCTTCCCAACTAGTTTCGCCGAAGAGCCTGTTCACAGGCTACTGGCTCCCCGAAATAACTAGTATATATATAGCAAAACGCATGAGAGAGCCAGGCCAATTTTAACGTTTACTAAAGTAGATTCAATCAGTATCAAAAATAAACTATTATCTGTCTTGTTCTTTCCAGGTATGGAAAGATAACCGTATGGAAAAAGAGATTCGCGAATTCTTGCAACATCATTGTTGCTGTGTCAACACAGGATGCAAATGGAGGGATGAAGTTGGACGAGTAAGTGATGTATATATAGTTGTAATCAGTTTGTTACATTCACTCTTAGAGTACATAGTTTTAATAACATGCCAAAACAATTTTGAAACCTCTGACTGTGTTAATGATATATAATACGACAATTTCTTATATACTCTTTTTTGAAAAGGTTTTCACCGAAACCAATTTCAAAACTTAAAACTAGACTGAGCTTATAGCAGTGAGAAATCGATGAAAACATTTTGAAGAAACTATCACATAAGTGATTCCTATTTTTGGTGTGTTTGTGTAGTGTACAAAAGGTACCCTGTCAGTATTGTTGTCAATACTGTCTTAACCATCAAACACATCGTACCAAAAAGTCGCTTTCAATTCCTTTCACAATTACTAACAACTTAGCTGTTTTTTAATCAAAATTTTGTGCAAAACGAAAATGGAGGTTAATGCAATGATGAAACTTCACAGCAGTTTTGTTTTACTAATATGATTTGCCTGACATTTTGATCTTAAGGTCGCACCTCCTGAGGATCGTCTTGTTGTTCCAACAAATGTATCACTTGATTCCTGCTATCCACAGCCGGAAGTTGTTAGAAGGTTAGTGAATGTCGAGAACAGGACAGCCGATCATGATGTGTTACTGGTTGAGAACAGCCGGAGATTCGAGGATGCTCGAAACCAGAATAGCTATCTACAGCGACAACTGGAGCAAGCTCAAGAAACCATAAGACGACTGGAGAGGAGAGTGGAATCCCAAGATCACATGTTGTTGCTTAGGGATCTTGCGCTTGCCGATCTTGAAGAGTACATACGGCAACAAGATGTAAGCAGTTATGATGGGGTGCTTCTGTGGAAGATAACGGACTTTGCACGCAGGAGGAACGACGCGCAAACAGGAACGCAAACTTCGTTTTACAGTCCTTGCTTTCTCACCAGTCGCCACGAATACAAGATGTGTGCAAGGATTTACCTTAACGGAGATGGGGTAGGAAAAGGAACCCATATTTCCTTGTTCTTCATTGTTATGAGAGGGCAGTACGATGCACTACTCCGCTGGCCATTCAGACAGAACGTCACCCTCATGATACTAGATCAAGATAACATCGAGCACATTATTGATGCATTCAGACCTGATCCAAACAGCTCTTCGTTCCAAAAGCCTCGGAGGGAAATGAACGTGGCCTCAGGATGTCCCTTGTTTTTCCCCCTGTCAGACCTTGATAAACACGCCTACGTCCGTGATGACACCATGTTTGTGAAGATCATGGTAGATACCTCTGATATTTGAATTTATGCGTTTGAGTAGACTGATTGATAGAGATTTATACTCAAGCTTTGACCTCAGAAAGTTCTTTAACCCAGACATCTTATGGAGACCGTCTGTAGACCTTTAAGGGTTCTTAGGGCCATGCTATCTAACTGTTATAAGGACTCAAGTTTGCATGCGAGCGGTTTTAATTTTTTAAGGTTGATTCGATTGTTCTTCATCAGATTGAACCAGCAGGCGCTTTCGACTCTTAAAGAAAGGTCTTGATGATACTATAGCTCTAAGTTTAAGTAACGTAACTCTTGTAGAAAACATTTATATATCTTTTATAAAGTTATATCAACTTTCATATATACTTTTTTAATCAGAATAATAAGTAAAGCTTCCTTTGACGCCCACACTGGTCCACTTTTCAAAAAGTTACAAATAATACTTACCAATACCAAACAGGAAAACTTATGTTTCTTTTCACGCAAACTTGCTTCCGAACTATTTCAAATCTGTGTTTATGTTAACAAGCCTAGTTCATTTCCATAATACTAGGACATCCAAATTAATTGTTTTAAACATTTCCATGTAGAACTAACCTCAGACAGTTTTCAATTTTCGATCGCTTTCGAGGACCGAAGTTTCTTAATTCGTTAAGTAAAAACATCAAAGATTGTGAAAGCATTTCATCATTTAGCAGTAAAAGGTGTAAATAGCAAGAATTTAGTAATGATTTAAAAAACACAAAACGCCCTTCAAACTTACGTTTGCATACAAGTTTCGGCAAACCTTTGCCTTCTTCAGTGCGAAAATGATTTGATTAATCGGAATGACAAATTTATATTAAGAAATATAATAAATTAAACTGGATAATGAACAACGGAACGGAATTATAAGGAGAGTTTTAAATTGACATGCTTGACTTGTTGATTGAGAAAGGGTTTCATTGAACTATTGCAGATAGCTTCTTTGATTTTGAGTTCAGTTTGAGTTGAAGGTTGCGATATAATGCTAAAGCAACTGGGAGAATTTAAAGAACGACATTTATCAGAAGCAGCCAGGTGTTTATAAATATGAGAGGCTTTATCCCTTGTAAGGTGCTCGTTCACGCGTGTTGAAAAGTGTCGGCATGTCTCCCCAACGTAGCAGGCATTACATCCTGCACAAGAAAATTTATAAACTACACGTGAGCGTAGACCACAAGGGATAGGGTCTTTCAAACTAAGTCAAGAGCCAATTTTAAAGAGCTGAAAGCGATTTTATAATTAAATCATTACAACAGAATTTGCTAAGGCGCTGAATACGTTTACTAATTATAGTAGAAAAAACACCACTGTACGGAAGTTTGAAATAGCTGGTAGAAACATGGTCTGTAGTGGTATTGAACTTTGACGTTTTGTAATAGTTTTGTTTAAATACTGTTTGATGGTACTGTCGATTAAATTGGTGGGGTAGGAGTCCTGTTGAACATGGGTTCTTATAAATTCTAGTTTGTATTAAAAGGATGTGAAACTGAAGTATGTGTACATCTAAAAAGATAGACAACGGCAGCTTTCTGTTTCCATAGTGAAATTAATATTAGGATGTTGTGACTTGATGAAATTGTAAAATAGACTGGCATCAGATTCAGAGTTAAATAAGCAAAATATGTCATCGGCGATAAAATAAAACTTTGCAAGAACGAAAATTCCTACGCCAGATGTTCTCGAAGTGACCCATAAACAAGTTCGCAAGAACAGGTGCAAGGGGTGAACCCATAGCCACCCCATCAATGTGGTCATAGTCGCGCCATTGAACAAAAAATGTGTTTCTGAAGTAGCTATTGTAAAGAGTTGTTTAAATTCAGTGGTAGTTAACTTAATGTTAGAGTTTTCCTTAATTATATATTCAACTGCAAGGTTTATGCTTTCTTCAAGTGGTAAATTAGTAAATAAACTTTCTACGTCAAACGAAACCATGAATTTACCGTTCGTGTGTAGACTTTGTAACTCATTGACAAAAGTGAAAGTACTGTCACTGTCAGGTGTGCTCTAATTAGTTGGAACGTGAGGCTGTAAGAGTTTGCAGAGAATTTAGGAAAGATTGTAATTATAAGTACCAATGGATGACACAATCGGGCGAATCGGTGGTAAAGTTCCTGGTTGATAATAGCTAGTGATATGATTGATAATAGCTAGTGAAATGATTGATAATAGCTAGTGAAATGACTGCATGAATGAACTCGTGTGTTCGGGTTTTTGGGAGAAAACAAATTCATTTGGATATTTCGGATGGTACATCCCAAGAATGCCGTCAAGCTTTACGCTATCTGTAGCATTATTAGAACTTCATGTTCCCTGGATCTGGATTGAGACAGTATCACGGCTGCATGCTTGATGAAATCTTGTTGCAGAGACTGTTCAAATAGCCATTGAAATCAAGCCTGTGCATACTCCGCCGACTAAAATTAGTAATAGATGTGTTTTAACAGTTCTTTTGTCATAATTTTCTGAGAGACTGTTTTTAATTCCTCGCTCTTTTCTCCACTCTTCATACAAAAAGTAGAAAGAAGTCAGAGAAATATATAAGCTTAACAAATTTAAGATTTTGTAAGGTGCGTAGTTTGCTCTAAAAAGCATTGTTTTCAAAATTTGTGTACGAATTTCTTGACTATCACGGCTCAAGTGTTCCTCGCGTTTGATGTGTCTGAATAAAATTTGAACTCAGATAATTCCTATAGCTTATTACCTTCAATAATTTAAACCGCCAATTTAGTTGAGTACTTTGTTGTTGTTGTTTTTCTTGCTTGGGCTTGCAGCAAAATTTCGCCGAGCTTAGTGTCGTCGACGGCTACAAACCGCGTCTTTTTTTTCTTCAAGTTCTCCAGTAACTTTATTACCAGGCTCATTTTCTTTTCTACCGCTCAGATATAGATTAAAGGTTTGTGTGTCAGTTTTACGTCTGACATGTTTCTAAGAAAAAAAAACTGTTTTTGCAAGTGCAAAAACAATTGGAAGCTAGCAGCAGATGTTGTGTGATGTCGAAAACGTGCTTATGTACTCTGATTCGACCAATCTGCGCGCGAAATTCACGGAAGTTATTTTAAGATAATTCAGTTATCCTCAATCAATTTCGTTGTCACCTTCAGTTTGTTCTTCATTTGTTCTACGTATTTTTGGGCATCCAGTGTTCTTATTGATTTTTTTTCTCAGATACAAAAAGTTAATATAATTCATTTCGCCGTTCTGGGATGAATCCACTTTGTTAGCTTTAATCAGAGACAACTCAGTCTTGTGCATAGGGCTATGCCTGTCTCAACAAAGCAGATACCTGCCTGCTCAAAATCAACCAGACGAAAAGTTATGTTATAGTTAAAAGTGCTTAAGTTATTTCCCAAAACGAACATAAGTCAGTCCCTTTGCTTTCAGGAAATACTCTGTGCTGAGGAGCATAGATTAATATAGCGTTTGTAACTGGATGAGGTAGTGAGGTTTAGTATTACTCCATTTTTCCGAAACTAACTTTTTTCTAAATTGCATAATCTGTGTCTAGCTCCATGCAAGTGTTAGTCCTATTACTTTTCCCTAAAGTGACCAATTTGATAGTGATTTGTTTTGCTTATCTATGTACCTCTTTCAAGACCTGATTCAAGATTGATTCAAGATTCCGCTTCCACCCCCGATTAAGGCCTGGGACAAACGTCGAATTTTTCATGAGCCGAATTAAATTGAGCAATTAAGTGCATGATAAGTTCGTCGTCTGCCCCGATTAAGTTTTGGATCGACTGACACGCTCTATCCGTCTGCTTATTTGGTTCGTCTAACTTAGCTATATATATATATATATAGTTCGATGTTTGACCTGAGCACTCGAAAAAATTGATTTGGATCAACACGAACTACAATCTAGTTCGACTCACGAAAATTCGACGTTTCACCATTGTTCTTCAGATTTTGGCATGTTTTCGTTGGGCGGTTCTTGCCACAACGGATATACGATCCTTTGGTTTTTTTCCGTCCTCGGATGTTTACTCGCTCTGCGGACCACGGGCGCTAGGATAAGATCAGTATATATTTAGTTAATGATTCATAGTGAGGCAGCAAGTGTGACCGTTATTTTTACCGAATTACGTTCGAATTGTCCTTTACCGTTCGTGACGAATGCTATAGCTAGCTTACGTTACTTTCACCGAATTGTCATTTAATGCTAGTTACTAACCGTTAGATTGGTTATATTCTTTAGTACTATAAGCGAGAACCGAATTAAAGACATATCACGAACTGATGAAATATAAAACCGCCGACTAAGCGAAAATCATGTGACGGCTCATTGAGTAGCGACTGTTGAGAATTTTCAAGGAGCACCTGAGGTAAAATCTGTTTGTGGGTCATGGATATCGTTTGATGACGTTACTTCTGATCACGTCGCCATAACGCAGTGCACAGTTGGGAATGATTAGTTGAAAGAAACGGGACAATTCTGTGGAAAATCGTGCATGTAAGTACATTTTCAGATTTTAAAATGCTTCGGAGTCGGTATATCTCAAAGAATTGGCCAACCCTATCTAACGGTTTGTAATTAGCAATAAATGACATTCGGTGAAAGTAACGTAAGCTAGCTATAGCATTTATCACTTGTATTTGTAATACTAGCTGCCTCACTATGGATCATTAACTATATACTGATCTTATCCTTACGCCCGTGTGCGGACGACGTACCAATTATAACGGATGTGGTCAGTGAAACTGATGAATCGACTTTCTCGAAGTTGTTTTTTAAAAAACCTCTTGTGGCGGAAAAAAACAAAAGTGCTTATTTGAACAAAGTCAAAGGCACTAAAATTTCCGCCATCAAAAAAGAAATTTCTTTGTCAACATATTCTGTTAAACGGAAAGCATTGGCTTTCTAGGTAGTACAGTTTTCATTCATGGGCATCAGGCTTGGTTTTACGATGTCGAGAGTAGCAGGTGCGCTCGGTTTTATTTATAAAAAAAATTTGCTAGTACGAGACACGCTGATTGATTGACAAAACTTTTTTTTTTATTTGTTCGGCCAAGTACAACCAACATGGACAAATGCTCAACTCAATTATTTAGATTTTCCACATTGGCAAGACTTAATCCAATAAGTTTCTTTTGTCATTTCGAACAGTCGGCTTTATTTTGCGGCAATTTTCAAAAGTTAAAGCACGTTCGGATAACTAACATACTTTTTAGCAAAGTTTGGCAATCATTTTAGAGTTTGAATCGCTTAGCTCCAGTCATTGTTGCTCACTCAGTTATAACTAGTTCGACGTACAACGCAGGAATGGGCGAATATAAACCTTACTGACAGTCGCTTAGCTCAGCTGCGGAATTGCTGATACCTCACGTTTATTTCATAATTGGCGAAAAAATGAAGAACCGAAATTAAACCATTTCAGTCACTTCATCTTCACTATCTTAACTATTTTACATATTAGTTGTTTCACCTAAGTCTAGCACGTGCAGTGATGACTAGTCTACTTCAGTACTTACCTAAGGACCACATCTCTCAGTTTTTTTGCTTCTTAAAACCATTTGCAAGTTTAATACTCCGAACCACTGATATTGTTTGTGCGACGTAACTCGAGCAGCTGCCTCCTTCGGGCGGACATTTGTCTGGAGTTTTTTTAAGCTCTCACGTGTTCACGTTATGAAATACGGTGGAAAATCATGCATGCATGCTTTGTCTTCCTGATATTTTAGTAATCATGCATTATTCAAAATATGTGTAAAAGGCGGTGGCGGATGGCGGTACGCCTTTCCTTTGTCCGCATACCCGTCTTCCGCATCCGTGAACACATGTTTCAAATTAATGAAAGACGCTGTTTAAAAAGCCATATACCGAAGTTTCAAAAATTTTCCTGGCTTTTGTTGCATTTCAGCAACTTCCTGTTGTGGTGTTACGAGGCGACATAATGGCTACACCAATGCAATAACCACAAAAATATGAAAAACATGAAGCGGTAACTTTTTGTTGCGTTTTATTACGAACTTGTTTCAAACTAAGAAAACAAATGAAGTTTGTTTTGATTCTGTCCCGCTACACCAACGAGCTATTTTGTAATTAACCTTCGATCCTATTGGTTCTCTGTTCTGTTTACAATGTTATTACAAACTAGTTATAATAATGTAAATAGGGGAATGCTGTACATTGCCAACAGTCCCTATATATGCTTCTTTAGTTTGTTGAAACCAGTAAATCAAGATGGCGAACGCGTTTTGTCCTAGCCCAAAGTCTCGCGCGTTTACTTGTCCGCTATCTTAATTTACAGGTTTCGACCAGGTCTCAGTTGTTCAAAAGATGACTAACCCTAATCAAGGGTTAATTACTATGACAACCAAAAGGATTTGTTAAGGGTTAACCTTGGATAAAAGTTAATCGGCTTACGAACAACCAGCCCAAGGTGATCGGTTTTTCGGCTTGCAGTGTGTTGTGGGTATGAGCTAAAGAAAATTAGAAGCCTACAAACCTATGCGCGCCTCGCAAAACTCGCCACAGCCTCCACTTGTTTTTAGGGCATTTCAGCCAAGAGCTAACATTAACTAGATATATGATCTGCAAAGCGAAGACGATTTTTTGATTATTTCAACTGATATCATTTCTACATATTTTGCAATATAGTGTAAGTAAGTAAGATTATGAAGAAAGAACTCCCCTGGAGCTGCTATGTGTTTCTAGCACACATTTTTTCCGCACATCTTTCTATGAGTAGTTTTCCTACCACGTCGAAGAGCTGGACTCTTCGATTGTCGGTCAGTCGATTTTGACTTTATCTTAGCCTTTTTAAGCGACGATTGATAAACTTCAATCCTGTAGAACCCTTGTGTTAATAAAACTACTATTGATGAGATTTCCGTTTTTTGGGTTGTAAGAGGTCTTTTTTTCAGTAAACTTAAATGTTGCATGCCGGTGAAAAATGCAAGAAATCGTACAAAAACTACAACTCTTTATTTTTCTATTATAGAAAGTTTTTAAATCACAGTCGAGGGGAAAGTGTAACAGGACAAAAAGTCAGATTAATAAAATTCTGCGCAACTGAAGCACTCAAAAGATTTTTGCCACGGAAGTTGTCGCCTAAGAGTAGACGTGCAAGGATAAAAGAAGTAATGAAATGATTGTTGGACGACGAGTGTGTTTGGTATGTTTTACTTCGCCTTTGCAAATTGGTCAGTCCCGCACAATTGTTGTTCGGTAATTAGGTCTTTTTGTTTTTTAGAAACCACTCTAGTCCCCCCAATCCGCGAAGACAGAATACAGGAAACTTGAAAGAAACTACTCCATTTGGAGCCCATTAAGAAGATTATTTCCGAACACAAAATGACGGAATTAAAGTTATATGTATAGGGCACGCATGCGAAGTGCCTTATGGGCTTTTTCAATAACGAAATGTCCAGAAATGCATACAATTACAAAATCTGCGAAATCTGCAAAATTTTGCTACAACCTACAAAATTTGCAAAAACTATAAAAGATCGGACGGCAAAATCTGCGAAAACTGCAAAATCTGCGAAATATTCAAACTAGATCTTACTGAAGACTCGCTGCGAAACCTGCGAAATATTCAAATTAGATTTTAAAGTAGGCTCACTGCGAAAACTGCAAAATCTGCGAAATTTTCAAATTAGATTTTAAAGGAGGCTTACTGCGAAATCTGCGAAAACTGCAAATTCTGCGAAATATTCAAAATAATATTTTACAGAAGACTCACTATGAAATCTGCAAATCCTGCGAAATATTCAAATAAGATTTTACAGAAGCCTCATTGAAAAATCCCCTTACACGACAGGTACACGAAGGTGTTAGGATCGACAGAAGTCTCAGGGACACCAACTGCAGAATTATGAACTCGAAATCAGAGTTCAGACAGGGTGTGGTCACTAGAATAGAGATCAGGAGAGGTCTAAGCAACCAGTAAGGTCAAGTTGACAAGAAAAAGAAAAAAAAGAGAAGACGACGAAACTCACATCCCACAGGTACAGAGAAAAACATTCAATATAACGTGACAATACACTAACGACTTTGACATCTTCATGAAGAGGGCACTACAGTTGCCGAAACGTCCAGGAGAAATAAACAGACACGGACGCACACAGTACGGGTAAGTGAAGAACAAGAAGTATTAAAAGAATATGATCAGTGACTGCAGAGTGCCATCAGACTCGAAAGCAAATGCTTACCATTTCACTGTGTTGATGTTTTCTTATAAGTAAGTAATTGTTATTTTGTACATATAATCAAATTTGCTTATATTTCAATTAATCACATTCATTTTGATTGTCAAAAACTGAAAGTTAGAACAACTACTAACCATATTTATCCATGGGGCAGGAACCAACATGTTTTGGTAGTGCAAGCTGTCACAAAGCGGAAATTCAGAAGCTCACAAACGCATGAATTTGAAGTTATAAAGAAATTAAATTATTCATGCTGTTCAGGCGAAAGGTCTGTCATGCAGTTATTGGTCATTGACGTGTATTTTTACAAAAAGTACAATTATATTGTCATTTTTATTGGAATGAATTTTTTTTCTACGGTTTGTTTAGGTCTCAATGTGGTAGAAGTGGCACATGACTGTGTACCAAAAATTAAAAACTGGTTGCTCTCACAGAACATACAAAATTCCTTTGACACCTGGAATGGTAAGAACAATTTCATCAACTGGCATGAACAGTTACTTTAATTGTTAATTTGACAGTAATCTTCATGCAACCTTGCAGTTCTGAAGGATGCAAATCTTTAAATGTTGCTTTTTGTGTTCAACTTTTCTTTATAATTGTGTAATTTGCATAGTTAAACATTAGTTGAAACACCAAATAAAAAATCCACTTTTAAAATAAAAAACTTACAGAATGATGTAGCAGTTTTTTTTGTTATGGCAGTGTAGATGAAGTTATTTATTGTTCTTCAAGAACAAAGGGGGTAGCCAAGGCCATGAAGAAAATTAGCTCTGGGGCTCAGAAGTGGGAAGGTGAAAAATGGTTAGCAGAACTGACTGACAAACGTAAGCAATGTTTGTTTTATTTGACTTGAATACACTTTGGGTAACTTAATGATTTACATGTTCCACTGCAGTGTATATTACTTAATAAAAATAATCTAATTACAAACAAATGGGTTATTCCGGTGACCATATAGTACTCTACAGGAGACTGGCTAGGAGCTTTGAAGTAAAAGTTTTGAAAGGAAAACTTGACTGTTCTCTGCACTACATGGTTTTAGTTCAAGTCAAAGACAGGTACACACGTATAGTCATCATAACTTATCATTATGCACCTGATGAAATTCTTTGACCTCAACTAGAACTGTAGTGCAAATAACAGTAAAGTTTTCCTTCTAAAAACATTTACTAAAAATAATGATATACAATCTGTCAGCAAGAATGTAATTTAAAAAGCATCTACATTTTTTGTAGAGGCTAGAGTGAAGCACCATTTCTATTCCTCAATTTAATGAAGAACTCCAGCAATGCAGAAGATTTTAGAAGGAGGCTAAGATCATTATCAGGTACGCCCCAATTACAGAATATTGATATAGCTAATTTTGTACTACTAATATATTTTAGGATATACAGTATACTGTAGTGCCTCAGTATGTAGCTTGAGCTACATACTGATCATAATATGCTACAACAACACATACAAAGGTATAATATTATACTGTACCACTGATATCATTATCATAACATCAATATAAAAATTTTGTATATGCAGACAACACAAAAAACTTACATTTATCCACTTGTTCAGGGTAATCATACCAGCTGTAATCCAGAAATCCAGAATCAAAGTGCAAAAGCCCTTGATACAAGTGTAGCAAAGTAGGGTTACAAAACCCCAGAGCTATTGCTGCACTGCAGAAATTCATTGTTGAGTCCAAGATTTACAAACTTGCAGAAGACTACTATCGGGTAAATTTGATCCTCAAAATGTTAAACTGGACTAGTGATATAACTCGGACCATATGTTTTTCCATATAAAAAAGAAACAAATCCTATAGTTACCTACCAACATTTGCTTCAGTAGTGATTTACATGTATCAGTTTACAGATAAAACAATATCTTGTTGTACTCTAGCATAAATATTGCTACACATTTTACCAGTTAAATGAAAAATTGTACAACTTAGCTAAAAATCCATTTTAGCCGGATAAAGTAAAACAACAACAACTGAGTATATGTCAAATAAAACTTTGGTGTACAAGATTTTTTCTTTCTCTTTTTCAGTGTCGTGATACATTCTGGGTGGAATCATTCAACAACGTTATTCTGATTTACTGCTCCAAGCGTATTCACTTTGCAGATCGAACCTTTGACATGCACATTACTCTGGCAGTAATGGACTGGGTAATGGTGGTACTATGCCTTTTCTAGAAAGTTCGATCTTATATATTCAGTCAAAATATTTTTTGTTTTTATAGCTATGACTGAATGAAAATTCTGTAATATAATACTTTTACAATTTGTCAGTTCAGAATGAGAATGTCAATCGTGAGCCTCCTTCAGAACATAAAAAGGCCAAATAGAAGAACTGGACACAGGAATTTGCTTCAAAAGACATTTAACTTTAGAGAGCTAATCTGGAAAACGTTTTTCGATATAGATTATTAGTACTGATCCCTATTGAAGTTGCCTACACATAAAAAAACATTAGTAATTATTTCCTTGTGAACGGTTGTTGACAAACAAGTGCTTCATTTCTGCAAAAAAAACACTTTTCCAAAGCCTATTTTTAAAATATATAAAAGGCGAGGTAAAAATGTTTTAAAAGTTTCCAAATGTTTTCGGTTAAAAATCGTCTTCAGGGAAGATGGTTTTTAACCATCTGAATATGGTTTTTAACTGAAAACGTTCTATAACGTTAATGTCAACACCTTTTGATAGCGTTTTATGTCTACTTTTAAAAAGCCTATTTACAATATAGCTATACTCTGATGTAGCAATAAAGGAATGTTGTTTGTCTTGAAAAACTATTAGCGTTTGTATATTTTACGAACCATAAATATATAAATACATAATATATACAATATCCTCTGTTTGAAATAAAATTTTATTAATAATTGACAACAACATCTGTATGTAATAAAAGAATTGGTAAATCTTTTTAAACTTGCCCAGCAAAACAGTAATGTTTAATTCCAAGCACCACAAAAACTAATCGCTGAACCAAGCTTTTTAGACAATTGTCCAATTAGATTTAAATACTAAAGGTCTTCATGCATGACTACCATGACCCCCCTCCCAAAAGAAAAATAATAAGTTTGTGGTCAGTTGTAGTTTTTGATATTTTATCAAGCATATATAGAGAACTTTTGGTAGGATCCAATTGTAAAACCAAACATGACAAAGTTTTGTTTTTCAAACTTGAAAGAATAGAGGTTTGTAAAACCAGAGTGTAGATATCAAAACCGGGATCCAATTAACTTGAAAATATTATTGTAAATTATATGAACAATTGACTCTTGTGACAGTAGTGTTTCTATTTACAGACAAGGTTGCAATTGGTTAACAAATTTTACAGTCATTTTAAACATATATACTGGATTTGGAAATGCTTGTTACCTGATATCTTGTTCTCTGGAGTTTACCGCTGTAAGAGGTATTTCTTTTTTGCATGATTTTTTTTCACTCAAATGACCTTGCAGGCATTTTTTTTTTGTATTCCCCCCCCATCACTTTTCTTATGTTCTGTCGCTATCCAAGCCGAGGGGAGAAGTGGGAGAGGGAAGGGCCAGAAGGGAGAAAGGGGCGAAAGCCTGTCTACAGCTACCGCAGAATTCCGAAAGTAACGAAAGGCTCCCCCGAAAGTAAAGGCTGTGTTGATTGGGTTACGTTACTTTGTAGAAATGTGAATATCAATAGAGTTGACTTTTAAATTTCGTAATACATGCCCTCTTTGCCGGTCTGAGACCATTTCGAGTTACGACGGTAGTCCATAATTCGAAGACTGTTCAGCTGATATCAGTTATTGACAGATCGCCGTTGTCTCGTGAAGTATAATCCTACTCTACTTTACTAATCAGTGTTCTAACCAGTAGTTCAATATAGGAAAATATAGTATAACCTCGTTAATTCGAAGGGAGACAAAAAACAGTTCCAATAAGCTTAAGTTCGAATTAACCGAGTTGAGTTAACTGGTTTTGTATACGTATCTATAAGGTCACGGCCTTGGGAAACTTGGTTTAGTTCGAACAAGCCGGAACTTCAAATAATCCAAACTCGAACTACCGGGGTCCAATTAAATTGTAGTTCGTTTGCTGTGAATGGTGTTACCATGCTGAACTTGAACTTTGGCAAATTTTCGAGTATCCAGCCGGAAGTGACATTAAACACTTCCTTTCAGAACTTCAGCTCGTGCTATTAGTCACGAAATATAGTTGATAAAAATGAACATTTTTTCCAGAAAACTTCTGGTGTCGCATAATATAATGTTGTAACAGGTTGTGTACAAAACGTCAGATAAACGGTCAACTTATGTTTCTTTCGCCTGTTTCTTTAATCCTCCCTAGCTATTTTAAATAGCTATTTTAATATTGAATAGTATTTTATAAGAGCAAATGCACAGAAAAGATCGAGCCAACCGCGGCCACGGCTCAAAACCTAACCTACCCTCATTTTTGGTTTATAATGAGGTTTCAGTAAGTTTACAACACTGCTGGTGTTCAAATGTCAAAATGCGATCGAGTTTGGAAATTATTTCAGATTTTCGATTTCAACCGTCTGCGAGCCTAAAATTAGCCGCCAGACACTGCAAACAGTCATGTAACCGAATTGATCTGAATTTCATAAACAAGCAAATATATTAAAAATTTTCCGCTTACAACTTACAAAACAGGTGTGTAACCTTTTAAAAACATCAAAGTATTGACTTTTTTAGAAGAAAACATCGGCGAACGAGCAAAAATCTGATACATAATTTGCATAATGCTTACAAATTAGTTTACCGCTAAAAACAAATTTTCTACATGTCGGAATTCTCCAAATCACCCCAAATCCCGGTTACTACTAAAGGAGATATAGTACTTGAACATTATCTAGAAATTGGTCTGGGTTAATTGCCAGCGCTCCAGAAAATTGGTCGATTATTTGGGGATTATTTTGCCCCCGCAAACTGCTAATTAACCTCGGGTCAATTGATACGTGCAAGTCACGCTAGTTTTATGTGTCAATTTAAGCTTATTTGAAGGAAAAAACTGACTACATTATACAAATATATACCTGTTTTGATTCATACTTGAACTTATCTTTAAAAGGGGAGGCTGTTCAACGGTTAATTTTTGCTCTTGAGATCTTGTAGATTGGAGAATAACGACTGCGAGTCTAGATCGATCTGTTTTCCGTGATTACGAAACAAGAAATAGTTGTTGCTCCGCTTTTTGTAAATGAATTAGATTTTTATTGCCTTACCTGATATAAAGTAGGCCAAATAGGAAAACTTTATAGAACAATTTAGATCATTTGTACCAAGCTGTGTATATGTTGAATGTCGACGGTGAGTATACGGCATATACATGGTATTGTTGATTAAGTGACCAGTCTATTAACGATTGTCTCCAGCCAAAAGTAGGATTTGAAAAAACATATACATATTGAACATCATATATAATTCAATTTTTCAGCTTTTTTTAACTTTTAAACTGAAGACCGAACGGCCGAAACGTTTTTATTAAAGATTTTCTTGATGTTACGAGTTGCGCGCGTGAGAGCTTTCATTTTATACTTTAAATTTATTAATCTCAGCAAAGCCTAGCCTAACGAAAGGATCTTTCCAAGATCGATGCCTCTCGTGAGAAGAATCTTCAAGATAGTGCTTGCTTTATCAAAAATCAATCGTATCGTAGCCATGTATCCAAGTTGAGTCGGTAAACATCTTCACACACAATAGTTTTATTATGTACAAACGTTTCGCACATGCATTCGGGCTTCTTCAATGTAAGATAAGAATTAAATAGCTGGAACAAGATCGCGCATTATGTCCAAAGATAAATTCAGATCGGATTTGCTTTAAACCGTTTCTCAACAGTTTTGCCTCGTAAAGCCCAAAACTGTTACGTCATTCTCGAAAAGTGTGCTCTGCGTCCGAGGACGCACCATTAGAAATTTTTTTTTGGGGGGGGTATTCGAGCCACGCGAGTGTTTTTTTAACAATTCCCTTTTATGGGTTTATTAGACCAGCAAATGAACACTAGGCGTGCGTGAGTTTTATCATTCTCTAAACCTTGCACGGATATTTCTCCCCCCTCCCATCCTCCCCCTTCCCTCTTACGCACACACATACTGTACACACAACGTTAATTAACACACACACACACACACTTCTTTTTCTCGATTTTTCTCGATCACGAAGATTAAACGGAATCTCAAAATCCACATGAGTATAAATTTATTTAAAACTTGTCTGTGCCCTACTGTGTTTGTAAAATGAGTAAAAACAGAAACACAAAAAATTGTTTTGCCCAGGCTCAATGTTCTTATTTTTTTTCAACAATTTGAGGCTCAAAATGTTCTTATTTTGTTCTTAACTGCAACATATTCTTTTATGGTTGAAAATCGAACTCAAAGCCCTTCCGGTGTTTATGTATGCCCAGTTTTTAGTTCCAGAACGTGTGTGCATGCAAGACACATCGTTTTAGTGGTATTACATGTGCTGTATCAAGTTACAGTGCGACGTTGTTCCTGTTTACTTATTAAACCTTTTTTTTTTTCTATTTCTTTTTTTTTTTAATTTGTTTAATTTTTTTCCAAATATTCATTTGAGCCTCAAATTGTTCTTAATTTGTTCTTATTTTTCGGGCGATTTGAGCCTCACTGTGCTCATTAAGTGTGTTCTTAATAAAAAAAAAGTGTATCAAAATTAAGATAAGAAAGATTCGTAGGATGTAAAAGAAACTAAACGGTCACCCTCACCCTAATAATTGCTGAAAGCTACAGTTTTGTTTAAACTCTGGTTAAGAAAACTGTTCATTTCAATTGATGTAAAAGTTATATTTACTAAGAAACAATCCCCATAATATGTCTTGGGTATATTGAGAAAAAGCGTTTTTTAATTCTTTAAGTTTGTAAATGCAATAGCCTGTAAACATTAAGTTTGCCTAAGTCAGCGTATACAATAGGTTTAGACATTTTATAAAACTCAGCTATACTATGTAGCAAATTAAACCATTTGGCTGTTTTCAGCAGTTTTTTTAAACTAACCCCTAACTTAACAAAGCATCAAGGTTGTCAATTGCTAAAGCAAATAAGATAAAAGTGTTTTGTAAAGCTAAAGCTAAATCCTTTCTGGAGCCTACTGTCCCTTTAGGCCGGCGCTTATCTCCGGTTTCCGTAGTGTTAAGCGGATGAGAGTCTTTGACTCCCCCTGGACAGGACACTAATCTGTCACAGGTTAGCTCCCAGCGATCTGGTACTCATTTATACAGCTGAGCCGACTGGAACAAGTGTCTAGTTCAAGGACACAACGCAGTGGTCTGGCCGGGGCTCGAACTCGCGACCCTAGGATTACGAGTTGAACATGCTAACCGCTCGGCCACTGCGCCGCCGACCTGTGTTTTGTAATTTGTTAAATTAAAAAGTTAAGATACCTATATTTATGACTTACTTAAAAAGTTCATATTTGATCAAAAGGTATTACTTTTTAAAGTTCTGTAGAGATCTACCTCTACCAGAGGCGTGTCTAGCAGTGTTGCATCAACGATCACTATCTCCCTTTCTGGTTCAAGCTTATAAGCTGAACCAAGTGTTTTCTCAAAAAGAAAGATGCTTTTTCAAAAATGTGCCCCATTTAAAAGAGTCGGCTTTAAAGATAGATCCAAACAAAGCAAGAATTAAAGCTTTACTTCGGTTGCGCATGTCCGGAAACCACCCTATACGAACTACTACGACAAAAAGTCTAGGGAGTGAATTTGGTTGAACGTCAGAGCTCGCGCATTATTTGTCTTATAGGGTTTTTTTGTCCCTATTCGAAGCAACAAACTTTATTTCCACTTTTCTGAGCATTTCTCTTTACCAACTAACTTATTTTATCTCGTGCTAATTTTTATGTTCTATCAACTCTACACAAATTTAATTATAGCAAAGTATGAATAGAGGGCTAAAATTTTGATAAAACAAATTAAAAATGTTAAGAATCGAAAGTTTGAACTTATCATATGTTACCATAGACTTAAATCTTTGGAAACATGGCAACATCGTCTTATTTGCATCTAACGTTCTTGAAGGTTTGCGGCTAAGAGATAAAGACAAAGACATGGAGGGATATTGGAAAAAAGATGAAAAGGGATGAGGAAGTATGAAGAAATGATCATGACGTTGTTCAAAGTGAGGAAAAGCTGCGTGCCATCGACTTCATCTCTCGTCCGAGGATATCTTTGTCCCTAAGTGGCGGCGTTCGGTGCACGGGAGCGGGCTGGGGCAGTTTAGTTGCCATGGAAAGTTATATCAGTGGATGAAGATCGGCCGGTAAAAGCTTGCTGTATTTCATTTCTTGTTCCATGTTTTCGCGATATACCAGGTCTAACAATAGAACATTTATTTAGTTAGACTAACAACAATTATTTATCTGTTGCAAAATATTGATTTTTACAACAGAAGGTCTTACAGTCTACAAACAACGTCTTAATTTCCAAAGAACGGCTAAAATTGTTTCTTTGAAAAAAAAAATAACCGTAATCAGGAGAGCAAAAACATTAAGAGGTTGACAATAAACAAATTGCCACTTTCTTTTTCTCTTTTATTAATGATTGGCAGTGAGAATTAGTCTGAAGTACCGGAATTACGTTTTGTATGTTAAAGGGGTGCTAAACCCTGAAACGAACACTTAATGGTAAGTAACTTTTTATTTAAACATCTCGGGTTCTTTAACATTGCAACAAATAAAAAGACATATGAAGAACAACAAATCGTCTTCCCAAAGGCACAGTATAGCAGCGGTTTTAGCTGATAACATTATCTATATTGTTAACAAAAATGGAAGGATGAGCAACCACCAAGATGAGTAGACCACTTCAGCGAACTACTAAACAGACGAAGACCCTACGCAACGCTATCTAAACCTGAGGCACCAACGGAATTGGTGTGAACAGTAAAAGACCATCAAAAGAAGAGGTAGTTAAATTCATTTAGAAACTGAAGTCAGAAAAAGCAGCAGGACCCGACAATATACAACCAGAAGCATACGACTGCTGATTTGTTGTATGAACTCTTTGGAAAGATTTGAGAAGAGGATGAAATTCCAACGGATTGAAACGAAAATCACATCATCACACTCCCAAAAAAGTAGATATGAGAGAATTTAAGAACTACACAGGAATTTCTTTGCTAAAGTGGTTGGAAAGTTATGCTGATGCACCTACAGACTGATGTTGATGCTTTGCTGAGAGATCAATAAGATCGTTCCTGCACTGACCAAATAGCCACCCTTCGAAAAATCATCTAACAATCCGTCGAATGGAATAACCCTGTGATTACCGGTCAGATGGTCAACCCACAGAGCTAAACGACTCACAGTTTCCTTCATTCAATACAACACCAAGCTGCAAACTTCTACACTAATCATTTAATAAAAATGAAATAAAAACGCGCCATCCTTTAGACTTTCTTTGCTTAACCTCACCTCTTTTTTGCTGTTTTCGCTTTCGAACCAATTTCAATACAATCGGTACCAGTAACAACGCCAAAACACATATTGGGACAACGATTCAGTACCATGGAACTGTATCGAAAAGAAAAGTATAGATCTATAACTTTGTTTCTTGTTCGAATGTCTTGTTTAGCGTCTTCATGCAGCCTTATATCAATTCATCAGGAACCTACAGCAATAGCGGTCTTTGAATAACAGTTACTTTTCAAATACTCTTGTGGCTGTAGTATATTTAGGTAAATTACTGTTAGATTAAATCACGTTTGTACTTAGGAACAAGCAAAAAGAACCAGAAAGTAAAGTAAAACCAGCATTAAGTGTGTAAAAAAGGAAACAAAATATTAAACACAAATCAAGCGAAGCTAACGAGAGAAATAGAACAGTGAAGGTGAGAGACATGAAACAAAACAAGGAAAGATGTTTCATTATCAATAAGTCATAAGTAAAAAAAACTTTTGGTTCTGTCGGGGCTTCAGCCTTCCCTGGTGTAATGGCCGGTAACACCCTGACTGACGATTCTTCTTTACCAGCCCAATTTTCAGCAACACAAGTGTAGTTCCCATAATCTCCCCAAGAAAACTCTGCTATATACACTATCGTGTTGTTATCTCTAAGAAGGTCTTTAGTTATGGGCTCTCCATCCTTGAACCAATGAACCTCTGGCGCTGGGTCTCCGGTTACGTTACACTTTGCTTCCCATTTAGCCTTCAAAGGCGAGGTAACAATCCTTGGATAAATTGTCACTTCAGGTTTTCCTTCAAGTGGCAACAAAGCAAACGTTTTCAATACAAAACTGGTAATCTGCCGTTTGATAGTTGAACAACATGCAGCGAGTTTGAACATTTACTGCTCGAACATATTTTATATGAGAATCAGACTTTGGGGATGAACTGTAACGTGTTCCTCCTTTCTTAATCTTGATTTTATGAAATTTTGCTTCTCTTATAAAAAAAATCAACGTCTGAGGCTTAATGCATTTTATTTTTAATTTTTATCACAATTTTGAAACTTGTCCTACTTCAGCATTCAGTTCTTCCAGATCAACTCCAACCACGAGTGATCTGTAAATAGTTTTACTGTTATCAATATTACTACAGTGGAATCCCGGTTTAACAATCTTCGGTTTAACGGTATTCCCGGTCATAGCGATCAACATTCGTTTACCCAGCAAAAGTTATAGTAACGATAATGATAACTTTAGAAATTTTCCCTGTTTATCTTTATACCGGGAATCTCGGTATAACGATATCCCCGGTTTAACGATGTAATTTTGCTGTCTCCTTGGCATATTTATTATTACAGAACTGCTGTCATTTTTATTTCTGTCTTATATATATATATAAGATGTCGTCCTGATGAAGGCTTTTGTAATAAAGTCGAAAATTTGGCAAAGGAACATTTGTGTTTTAGCCGGTTTATTTT
>JAOBAT010074379.1:0-21000 GCA_026413305.1 Hydrozoanthus tunicans | reverse complement strand
GCAGACTAGAAGCAGTTCATCAGTACTTCTTCAAAGATCTGTACCAAAGGCTGCATTCTTAGTCCTTCTTCTAAGCCTCAGTTGTCCTACTTTACTCCTACTTTTCCTCTCGAAATTCTTCTTTCGTCCTACTTTTAAAAGAATTTTTGTCCTACTTTTCTCCTAGTTTTTCACCTGGGTGTGCTTGAAAGCCTGTGAATGAATAAATGGATGGATGGATGAAGATGAACAATGTTAAACTTTAACTGATTAGACCAATCAGCAATGTTTGATGATTACACATTAGTTCTATCTACAGGCTGCTCCGCTCGGGATCACCACTTTATTATGGTGAAGGATGTGAAGTAGTTTGTGTGTCCCAATTACCTCCAGAGCTATGTCGGCGGGAGTCTAGTGGTACTAGTACTCATGGTAGGTCCACCCACGCAGAACAAGATAAAAGGTAGGGAACAGACGAAGAGTTATCCCCTGGTCCTCCAGGTTTTGGGTTGGGCGTGAGACTAACACCTCCATCACGTAGAAACCATCTTGTAACGGAAATTACGACAACGACAAGTTAAGCACAAGCAACTACAGGCCCTAGGTTAGACTTGAACCGGGAAATCAGTAGGGACCAAGTCTGATGAAAGCGTCCAATTCGGAGCTGTGAGGAAAGTCTACTCAGGCAAAAAGGCACGGATTTGAACAGCAACATGGAACGTAACATCGAAATGAACCAAGGAAAAGAGAAGAAAGGTGAGTAAGTATAGATTGGATATTCTTGGCACTAGCGAGTGCTGTTGGACAGGGTCTTGACGCCAAAACAACTGATGGCTCAGTCATACTGTATTCAGGCCTAGAACATCCACATCAACAGATTGACTTTTATTATTGCCAAGAGATTTGTCAACACCTTGTTAGAACTGGAGCCAATCAGTAACTGGAAGCTTATGATCATCTAGTGTAATGCACCAGCAAACTAAGCAGAAGACGAGATATAAGATGACTGGTACGACCATCTCACCTAGGGTCCCCTGCACGACAAACTATTGGTTATCGGCGACATGAATGCCAAAGTAGGAGCATCAACTATAATTATATGAAAGAGTCATTGGCAAACACGGCTGTGGCACAATAAACAACAATGGTGCGCTTCTTGCAGATTTCCGTCTTAACAACAACCTTGTAATTGGAGGTACCATCTTCCCCCATAAGAACATCCACAGCTTACTTGGAAGTCGCCGGATGGAAGAACGCTCAACCAGATTGACCATGTCATCATAAACGGGGAACGTTCTCTTGAAAACGTAGCGCCTATCAAGGAGCTGATGTAGCGAGTGACCACACCCTTATTGTGGCAACAGTGAAGCTGAAAAATAGGTACAGCAAAGAAAACAATTTGATATCGCTAAGCTGAAGTGCCCTGAGATCCGACTGCAGTTTGTTTAAGACATACGAAACCGTTTCCAAGCCCTTGCAGACGCTACGGAATACGACGTTCGAGCTGAAACCTAATGGAACGAAATTAAGAACAGTGAAGCCGATGCCAGCTCGAGCTTACCATGCTTCCAGAAGAAAAAGCACTGTTCATAAGATAACCAGTGAGCTTTATGGCAGATATACCGGCCATTCACCACCAGTTAAGGCTAAGGTGGTCCAATCTTGACAACACAATGCGAGCAGGTAGCTACATAGGTGGGCCCAGCACTTCCAAGAAGTCCTAAACCATCCAGAACCAGACGAACTAGCGAACCCCGTTCCACAACGAATCATGCATGACATAGACACTGGCCCGCCCACACAGCTCTAGAGGTCGGAGAAGCTATCATAGTTATGGAAAACAACAAAGCTAATAAACTTAAGGGACTGCAAGCAGTCTAATAGATTCACATTTTTAAACCCTAAAAATTACCAGGCTAACCCCTAAAAACTAGACGGTTATACCTACCACCCCAAAATAGGGTGTTATCGCCCCCCCCCGACCGAGCACTTACTTGAATTGATGAAGAGGGAAGATATCTGAGAAACCAATACAGTTGCCCACGTCCAGTTCTACAAGTGTACCGCTGACCGGGAGGAGTTTGCTCAAGTCAGTTACGTATTTACAGCCGTTTAGGTTTAGATGGGTCAGGTGCTGCAACCCCTCTGGGGCGAACGGAAGGGCGAAACACGAAGAGTTGTTAGTAATGTATTCACTTTTTTCTCGTAGTATAGATTACATGTGGAACGTAGCCCATCCCATTTAAATACTGTTATTGGGAGCGTGTTCGATACAACATCTCCAAAAACTAATAGATTCTCAAGAAATTCTTTTGAACTGAAAACCGATCCATCAATACCAGGACATAAGATAAACGGATGGAATGTCAGAGTTAATTAAGGAAGGAAGACAGTTAAATCTGTTTCAAGTGCTGTGCTACAGTCATGTTCAAAGCTCACCCGAACTTAGGAAATCAAACTTCGGCATGCCTTTAGCACGGCATTGCGCAAACCCGCGCCATAGTCTGGTGCCACACAACTTTAGCTTCAGCTAGCTGAGGTTTGTTTCAGACGCCGTGCTTTATTCATGCCAGAGACGAACTAGCTTAGCACGGCGTTTGAAAAGGGCCTCAAGAGGTCAAGAGACTCACCGAGATGCAACAGGCCACCTGTAGTAATGCTAACGCCTTTAGCATTAATTCTTTCCAACAAGTATTTCCCACGTGGCCCGACTGGTAGGGCGTTGTAATCCCATATCCATTGGTGCTTTCTTAAGAACTTTACTCCTCCACCACACCTCAAGATCCATTCTGCAGCGACCCTTGCAGACAAATTTGGCTACTTTAATAATTACGAAAATGTCCGGACGACTGCGGTGTTTCTTTCGTTTGATTTACAAGCTTAGAGCTAGATTAAGGAAGCACAACTGTTCAGTGCTTTAGCGACGCTAAAAATAGCAGACAGAAGCAATAGTAGCTTTGTTTTTGTTGGTGTTGTTAGTATAAACCAGTTGAATCTTATTGATAAATTCAAAAGCTACGCTAAATCCTTTCTCGTGTCTACTGACCCATTAGGTGGTCGGTGCTTATAATATCTCCGGTTTCCGTAGAGTTAAGCGGATGAGAGTCTTTGACTCCCCTGGACATGACACTAATCTATTGCTGGTTGGCCCAAAGAAGAACTAGTACTCACTTACTCGACTGGAACAAAGTCAGGTAATGTGTCTTGCTCAAGGAAACAACACAGTGGTCCTACCAGGGCTCGAACTTGCAACCTTAGGATTATGCACTAACCGCTCGGCCACTGCGCAAAGCAGTTAGCATTAAAGTACGTTTTAAAGTGTATTCAAGTGTTCGTTTGACCAAAATTCATGGGTAAAATTGTCCAAAGATTAATTTTTGTCCGAAATTGAAAGTCCAAATTTTAAGACCCGAACATCTTCGTAAATAAAGTACTAAAAATTTGTTTAGAGTTTCAAAGAGTGAAATAAACATTTAAAGAAACTTTTTTCCAAAATAAGAACACTGAGAAAACCTTTTCAGCTTATGATCACATCCAAAATCAGTTCAGAAATATGAATACTCATTAAAGTAAATCCAAGGTAAATCTGTGAAAGACTAAACTTTAAGTTTCAAAATTCTATTAATATATTTATTTACAGTGTTCACTGTTAACAGTAGGGCTAACAAAAGAGATTGCTCTCCAATAACGGAGCCCTTAACTCACATGTTTGAAAAAATCTAACAAGTTGTTTCAAAAGTAAAACTATCCTTACTACAATAACTTTTTAAGAGGGTACTCATGTTTGGTGTGATGTTTTAAGAAAATACATAAGCTTCCTGGGCAATATCTTATAATCGTCCAGTTAAATATGTGCCGTATTTGACTGAGTAAGCACCCATGTTTGCGTAAAAAGGTAAAGGTAAAGTGGTGCATTTATATATAGCGCCTTTTCCAAATGAATGCTCAAAGGCGCTTTACAATGATCAGTTTACCCCCAGCGGACCGGAAGCATATAGGCGCCTCAGGCAGCTGCTTCAAAGCAGTCCATTTATGCTGGTACTCATTTACCGACCCCGGAAGGATGAAAAGGTGAGTGGCCTTTAGCGGGAAAGAAGGTCGTCCAAATATTCAACCCTCGACCAGGCCGGGGATCGAACCGGGGACCTCAGGATTGCGAGACAGAGGTCTCACCACTGCGCCAACCCCTCCGCTATGCATAAGCACCTGGCAACCCTTGTCAGACAAAACTTCTTGCACAGGGATGTTTTGAACTGAAACAAAAAATCTTGGGCCAAATCCTAAATTTTTCTGAGAATTTGCAGCAAGTCCTTTTTAAACACTCATTATCTCCGTTTTAAATCATCAAATCCCTTAGAAAAATCATGGAAAACCAATTTAAAGCTTTAAAGATAGCAAAACAAGTTTGCATGTGATCGAAAAATGGCTGCTCTGGGCCTGAGAAGCCTGGTCCAAGCAAATGAGCTTCCCCAAAAGTCTGTGGGCTCAAGAATTTTAAGAAAATGTCACAAGTGATTGATTAAAGTATTTTCCTGTAAAATTGTGCAAAATTTGTTTCACTTTGATCATGTTTGACTTTTGAAAAGTCAAACTGATCAAGGCGAAAAAAGTTTGAAACTGGTTGTAACAGGGATAAAACTTCATTCCTGAAAGAAGTATGACCTGACCTAAAAAAGGGCTGCTCTAGGCCTGAGAAGCCTGGTCCAAGCAGTTGAGCAACCTCAAAAGTCTTTGGGCTCAAGAATTTTCAGAATATGTCACAAGTGATTGATTAAAGTACTTTTTCCTGTAAATTTGTGCAAAACTTTTTTCACCTTGATCATGTTTGACTTTTGAAAAGTCAAACTGATTAAGGCGAAAAAAGTTTGAAACTGGTTGCAACAGGGATAAAACTTCATTTCTGAGAGCAGTGTGACCTTTATTGTGCTCAAAACTTGACCAATACATGGCGAGTTGTGTTGCATGTTGTTCTGATGAGATAGAAATTGAGATTCAGAAAGAGCAGGAGTGATGACATGTTTTTCAAATATTTCGATTTCAGAAAGCTAAATAATACATCATATATCAGTGCCATAAAAGCCAGTATGGAATTTCAGTTCTTAATACATGCGTTCATTGGGATGAAACTTAAAATTCATGAAACTTAAACAAAGGGGTACAATGAGGCGGGATGGGAATTTATTGTTATTCCTTTCTTAAGTTTGATGAATATTATTATCATTCTATCCCGACTCATGTTTGTATTTCTGAAATTCCAAACTGGCTTATTATGGAAAGCTATTGTTATGGAAATTTGACCTAGCAACACCCGTTCTTGAGCAAGTGCTCACTTCCTAACTTTTGCCAAACAGCAGGGGGTGGGCACTTACTTGGCCAAATACAATACAAAAAAAAATAAGCTTTGCGTGTACAGGGACTGCGACAGAAAATAAGTGCATAACCACTGTTCACAGTCAGTGGTTGTGCACTTGTTTTCTGTCCCAGTCCATGTGTGCATGTAGCTTTTTTTTCGGAGCCTCTGAAAAGGAGAGGAGATCCTGGCAATGTGCCCCTATTTAATCTAGTTGAAGAAGTTGTATCCAGTTAAAATAATTTATTCTGTAGACAAATATTATAAAAAAATGACAACTCAAAAACTTCGAATTACTGGTTTTACCTGTCAGGTCCAAATTCCTCAATTCTTGAGTAGTCTACCCTAAAGTTAAAAACATAAAAGAAAATCCCATATGATATATCAACCAACATACACTTGCATAGTTATTTTGTACAGAGTTGTAGCTTGATTTCAACAAAAATCTGATTAGACAACAGATTGAAGTTGAGGAATAAACTTGTGATAGAGAACTTGTTCCTACAGTATGAAATTAATTTCCTAAGGGACAGGGGGGTAGGGGCAGTGGAGCCCGACATTTGGACAAAACACATGCACCTGCACAGATTTTAAAGTTTTGATTTTGTAATTGCTATTTAGTAGGGCTCTTTGTTGTCCTTGATGGAATGCTTTCAACAGCATCAAGCAAGATTTATTCTTAAGTTTCCCTTTAGCTCAACCTTTGTGATCCGAAAGACACCTCAGTCTAATAATTATTCTGAAGCAAACACTTGCCATGGCATCCAGCCAAAACACCTATTTTTTTTCAAAGGAAAGAACTTTCTATTTCAATTCCTTTTGTCCTCTTGTGACAAAACTGTACTTTGTACAGTTTTTCTACTAAAGTAGGTGAACATTCTTAATTACAACTCCTTCTGAACTGGACTTTTTTGCCCAGTGCATTGGGAATCATGGCTTAATATTCAATAAAGCAAAGACATGTTTATTATCATTGTACAAAAAATATGCTCTACCAAAAGTGTCTTTAATTTTTAGCTATTTCTAGTTAACAGTGATATTATTTCTAGTAACTTATAACTAAATATGTTATTTTTTAACATAATAATATTTCTGTTTTGAAAATTTTATAATATTTTTTTACTAGGTGAGCCCAGATCCACAGAGAGTTCTCCTAAAAATCTGTCTTTTTCCACTAATACCTGTTGAACACAAAGTTTAACCACATATAATAGCATCTTGTCTTCATGGTTAAAGGAGCTTTACGTGACCCATGGTAGGAAACAATTGCTTCCACAGTTCTTCTCAACAGGACCTGCCAGCAGTAGTCCACAAAAACAGCAGTTAAACAAACTGTACAAGGCAACAAGATCCTGCAACAAATCATTCCTAAGGGGGATAGGGGGGGGGGGGAATTTGAGAAGAAAATAATTATTTTTTAAAGAATAGGGATGCTTGTCAGGAAACAAAAAATATCCTAAAAATACCAGATAAGAAAAATTTTGACTGTGTAAAAATATACCATCGAATCAATTTTGAGAAAAAAAAAACAGGAGAAAAAATCAATGTAGAAAAAACCTGCTTGTTTGAAAAAATTCGATAAGCACCTCAACTTCCCCTTGTAATATCATAAGTACAAGTTTAAAACTGAGTTTTCCATAAAATATGAAACATTTTAAGCCTGTTGGTGTAGATTTTCAGGCTTGATACCAAAAATTAAAGACGTGGCCAATCGAGTCTCTTAAATCTTAAAGATTTACCTCCGTCGGCTCCGATATTTTGGTCTGAAGGTCAATAGATTCGCATGCATAATGAACTGCGTGAGTACGGAAGTTTAGCCTTAAATAAATTTCCATACCCAGTCATGTTCTACATAACATATTCTTGAGTTTAGTCTTGGTTGAGCTCCTAAAATTACAAGTTATCAAAACGTGCGTAATTAGCTCGGAGTTACAGTAGCTCTCACTTACCCGCATGGTCGGAAACACTTGTATGCGTGATGAAGGCGAAATATTAAAGTTGTTAAAGAACTAAAGCTAAGGCTTTTTCGAACAAAACTGCACTTAAAAGCTTCTACATTGTGCATGTTTACTGTATGCAAGATAGTGACTTGGACAGCAAATGTGCCCACAGTGTAGGTACTTCGTGTATGTCATCCTAGAGTTGACTTCAAGCACCACGTGACAGGGCACGCTCTCGACGAAGAACTCCAACATGGCGACAGTGGCTGAACTTCAGAGACAAGTCGAGATTGCGCGGGAAGGGTTGAGAAGTGTGGATGAAAACATCAAAAAACTTACAGGAAGGGACCCCTCGGTCTTCAGGTTAGTGGTAAGATTATTTGAAAGTGAAGTGTATTTTCAGGGAAGAGTTTGAGATTCGGTTTTGAGCCAACAGCGTCTTCGACGACGCGGTGTTGTTGGCGTGCCATGCCTGCCATTGCACATATCGCCACCAGTCGATTTTAATTTGTATGAGTAACGTTTATTAATATTTCGCTTTTGCCTTCTTGGAAACGTGTCTTGATTATGTTAAAGTCAAATGTCAGGTGGCTATCTTGTTTTTGAAATTGGATATAGAGAAGTAAGTTTACAAACCAAATGAGTTAGTTTTCATTTCGTTTGGCAAAAAGTTGTCTTTGCTCGACATCAGTTGAGATCTATGTGAAATAATTTATAATCCTATTCAGATATGTGTATGGTTTTGTGGTTATTGGAAGTATAAATACAGTGTTTTATTCAGTGCCCTAGCTACCAAACGTTCTTGGTTTTTGCACATCAAATCCAGAATGTACTTTTTTTGGTAGGGAAACCATGAGTAGCCCATGGCACACTTTAAACAAACCATTGATCTAATGACTATATTCAGTTCTCAGTTTGTTGATTTTGCCATCAATTTTGTATTTACATGCAAAATAGAAAAATAATTTAAAATGCATCAAGAGGCCAAAAAGAGCTGACAGCTTATTCACCTGGGTCATCTTAAATAGGTACAATATAAAAAAAAAATACAGACTATGACTGTTATGCAGGACAAAAAAAATGAGTATAATGAGTTCAATTCACAATTATTACTTTTTAGAATCAATTTCAAAAGTGAAAACAGCAAAAAGCAAAAGCCAAAAGTGAAAAGTGAAAAAATGAGTAGTGAAAGCGAAAAGGTGTAAAAGTTGGGAGAAAAAACAGAGAACAATATACTAACACTTACCCAGCAACTCAAGAATTTGCTATTAGTAAAATTACATTAGGCTCAGGTACATTTGCAAGACCATGCAACACTAACCTAATACTACTTTGTGGGTAAGTGCAGACTTTGATTGAAGTTGAAGCATTGATCGAAAGAAGGTTAGGATTGATTTCATAAACACAAAATTTAATTCAGTGGTCAACAACCTGTATTTGCCTAATTGACAGCTTCCATAAACAACTTTGTATTTGCATTGTATTAAGCTTTAGGAATTAAAAGAACGGTATTGATTATTTTTGTTATTCGTAATCAAAACTTGTTTCTTTCAGACCAGGGATGAATCGGCGAGTGACACTGAAGAGGGAATTTGTGGACAGGACTGGAGCAGGACCAGTGACGAAGCGGCAAGATAGTGTAGGAGCCTTTTCAAGGTACCATAATTGAATACTCTTGTGATGAAAATTTTTGGTTCTTGCTCCGTTGATTGTCATATGTAGGCTAACTTAAACTAATTAATTAATAATGATTAAAAACAGTGTTTATACTTCAGTACCAGTGGGTTATCAACATCCAGCCTCTCCTAAGACTTTTGGTAATGAGAATTAGGTACAGTGGGACCCTGTTTATACAGTTACCTAAGGGCCAGAAAAAGAATTTGCCATAATAACGAGGTGACCTTATTAACAAGGTTGTTTTACAAGGAAAAGTATGGCCGGACAAAAAAGTGACCACTATAACCAGGTAGCTGTATTAACAAGGTGGCTGTAAAGTGGGGTTCCACTGTATTCATTTCTCAGTGTCTTACATCTCCTTATACAACTCATATAAAGCAAATCATTTTGTAATGAGAAAATGCAAACAGATCAAACCATATGGTATTAATTTTGTTAGGGTATTCTTGTTATCCCTTTCAGATTTGGCCAGTTTATGAAATATTGTCTTACATATAACACATGCAAAATAACTAGACTGTTATTTGTTTCTGAAAATGAGAAATTATAAGCAAAGTGCTTGTTTCATTAAAATGTGGGTTCTATTAATAGGGAAAACAACTGGAACTGAAATTGATACACAACTTCCTCAAGGCTTACTAAATAGATTGAAGTATTTTTATGGTGCAATATGCACCAGTGCTTTCTATATAATTATATATTTTATACTAATATCATGGGTTGTTATAATATACCTAGACTTTCACTCAAAGAAAGCACTTTGATTGGTTGGTTCTTGCTCTTGTGCCCCTGATCAAATTAAACTGTATCCCATTCTTTTGTTTTTGCTATATGTTTGTTCAAAACAAGTGTTGTGTCAAGTATATAACAAAGCATGTAATGTATATCGGTGGTGCAGTGGCTTTCAGAGAGGTTTAGTGAGATCGACTCAAAATCCTAGGGTTGTGAGTTTGGGCCCCAGTCAGACCAATGTGTTGTGTCCTTGAGCAAGACACTTTACCAGACTTTGTTCCAGTTAACTCAGCTGCTGGAGACTAACCTGCAATAGATTAGTGCCCTGTCCTGGGAGAGTCAAAGACTCTCAACCACTTGACACTACACAAACGGGTATTACTGGAGATAAGTCCTGGCCCAATGAGCCACTCAGGCTCCAGAAAGGGTTTAGATTTTTTTACTTAATGTTTAGTCCCTTGGGAAACAATTAAGTTAGTCTTGTTTTCCCTTTTAAGAGTCCTGATGTTTCTCTCAACTTCATCTCGGGGAAACAAATATAACTGTTTCTCTGGGGGCCACACATTAAGTGTATACTGCATTAGTGTGACCCCTGAATAAATATCCTTTTAGTGATACTACGAAATATTGACTTGTTTTGTTTTAGGCTTGGGGGACGAGTGGTTATTGCAGGAGCAAGAGCAACACAGGATGGTCACCCTTCCGCGAGGCTGGAGAGTGATGGTGAAGAAGAAGAGGATGATTCCAAAAAGGTTATTATTTCACACTGGTGAAAGGTGTCAATAGTGACCAGTGTTCAATCTAGAAATTACTCAAAGTGGGTCAAATGGCTCACACATCAGAGTTCTCCCCATAGAATAGTACAGTAGCATTGGGTCGCTCTTTTCTTAAAAAAATAAAATAGACAGATTAAATTATTAACATTGCTTTATTGAAACTTTCTCAAAAAACAATTTGAAACAGGGTTTTCCTTTAATCCAACCATGCCATTTATAAGTGTTTTGATAATTATTGTCTCCTGCAATCAAATTCTGCAAAGACTCCAGTATCAGCAGGAATAAATCAAAGGAAGAGCAGTAAAAGCAAAAGTTAGGAAGACATTTCCTCGGCAGAGCCTCCGCTCTGGTACCTCAGCTTTAAGTTGTGTCATTTCAAACTAAGTTTAGTAGTTTTATTGTTTTGCATTGCTGTAGAAGGAACTGTCTTAAATACTTTTTAGCTGCTTCAGGTTCCAGTGATTATTGATGTACTTACTAAGGTTTCCATCCTTAACCCAAGTTTCTGGGCAATTGAATCGCAAGTATCTAAAAAGCTTAAGTTGGGATGGGGTGAGGGGTAGTTTCCAGAAACCTAAGCTGTCAATAAATACATAATAAAATATAAATCAATTGTAATAGTTAATTCATTTCAAACATATAACAAATTAATCTGAAACACCACAAATTAATTATAATTATAAATAATTATTTGCATCAAGCAGTTATTATTAGATTTTATAACTCAGTTCTTTCAATTTTCAAGTCCTACCTTGATTTTGGAGTTTGGAAGACATACATTTGCAATGAAGTGCAAAGCAACTTGATTGAATTTGAAAGCAGCTGTCAAAACAACCATAAGACATAATATCCATTCAGTGCCCTTTTGTTTTCATAAATGTTATTATTAATGAAGTAAAAATTTTGATACCAATTCATTTATTTAGGGTAGCCAAAACACTGTTTGTTTCACTTTGAGGAATCATAGAAAAGTTAAAAAATTTGTTAGCATAGAAAAAGCTTTAATTTATAGATTTATAATGAATATCTTGGGTTGTTGAAATTTCTCGTGTTTAATAGTTAAATACTGCTCAAAATCTTGTTCAACAGCCAGCTCTCCAGTCATCAGTTGTAGCCACGCCCGCACCATCTCGTTTAAAGAGAGATGTTATTACAAAAACAGACTCTAGAACCAAAAACAGGTATTTACTATGAACAAACAAGTACCAATATACTAATGTTTTAGAAAGTCCAATTTTTTTGAAAGCATTTTGACGAAGTTACTGTTTTATGGTAAAACTTGATTTGTTTTTCAGTAGTAGTTATACTGCTTATAATCATTTTATAGCGGGGAACATTACTCTGATTTGATTGGATATCAACAGTTTCTTTTTTTCTTAATTCAGGACACAATTACTCAGTGCTGATTGGGTGCTGATAAACTTCCCATCATTGTTACATAGTCTTAAAAATGCCTCAAAACTCTTTCTAGCCATTAACATAAAATTGGCAAGATTTCCAATATCTCCAAAGATTTTCTGATTTTTTTTAAATCATAAAAATGCCAAACCATTTCTGAAGATTCCCAGATGTGTTTAGAGGTTGCAAAGGTTAAATTACAAAGTTGACAGATTTTGTGTAAATGAAGTTAGCATTGGTTTATCATGTCTGATGACTTGTGAAATTGGTCCTAGATTAATTATTTTTCCTAGTATACGTGTATGAAACATTGTTGCAGTCACCAGAACAGTGTATCTTTCATTTTGTTATTTTACTGTTTATTGTCTACAAGTCTAAGAGATCCTAGATCTACAAAGCCTATTTGTAGAAATAATACTTTTGTCTATTGTCTATTGTAAATCTTACAGAAATCGACGAATGTTTGGAGTTCTTCTTGGGACACTGCAGAAGTTCAAAGAAGACAGCACAGTCAGATCCGACAAAGTAAGTACTTAGAACTTTACTTGATTTTGTATTTTATAATGTTGTTAAAATTACCTGTAACAAATTTGATAGCTGAACATTAGTTCAAATTGCAACTCGAACGTACATTAATTTTATAAGACACTTGTCAAACATTGAAATTGTTTGTGTGAGAAATTGTAAGAAGGTTTGAGGATTGGTGAATTGAATTTGTATTCCGCAGTCCCTAGTCATGCTGTAACATTTATGATTGTTATTTTTGAGGATTTTTGATTATTATTCTGTCCTGTACTATTGAATTATATTTGGAAGAACATTTTTTCCACTCTGTAAAAACTATTATTCAGAACTCCAGAGTAAATAAGATATATGTATCTCTAGGTCATTGTCTTCATTGATTGTAAACAAACTTGAAATGCTACCTTTAGGAAAAAAGGAGAGAAGAAATAAATAAAAAGTTAGAAGAGGCAGAAGTAAAGGAAAAAGAGGAGGCAGCAGTGCAGCGTCGAGAGTTGTTTAACAACAGAAGAGGGAAACAGGAGGAGTTGCGAAGGCTGGAGCGAAAAATTGAACTGGCTGAACTGGTAAGAGATAAAAGTGTTTAGAAGAAGAAGCAAAAAAAGTTACCTGTTGTAAGTTATAGAAAAAAGTTTAAACATAATCCTTGCAAGTATATTAATTTTATGGTAATCTTAATTGTATATGTAGTATTGCCCTTCAATTATAAAATTGAAAAGCTTGGTTTATACAACAATCTTTAGACCTTGCACAAAAAAAGAGTGACCAATAAATAGTGTTTGAGTTTTGTTTTTTAAGTTTATTTTTCTGTGATTCACCTACATGATGTGAGTTGAACACCACAAGATATTGTTTTGATAAGTATGCTTTTAATTAGTGAAAAAATTAGAAACAGGCAAGTAACTTTAGTGTGCAATGGTACAGAATCTACAGTGATGTTTTTACATACATTGATGAAAAAGGTTGTGTGATAAAAAATGGCAAGCTTGCTTTTGAAAAATTACAAGACAATGGTCAGGATTTTATTTTAAATTTGGAGTCAGTTTTAAGATGTTTCAACTTATTCAATTCCAGCAAGATGCCTGGGATGCTCACGACAAGAAGCTGTTCTCATTCATTCGAACAAAGGCTACACCTGCGATCTTCTACCTGCCTGCTAAGCACACTGACAAAACACAAAAATTCCTTGAAGAGTCAAAGAGAGCAATTAAGAGTAAGTTGCAACATTTTTTGGGTAGTGTTTTTTTTTGTTTTTCTACGCTTATACCACTGCAACCCTTTCATGGTCATCACGTTGAAATGAAATTGTCAAGGTGAGAATTCAATAATTTCTCGAAGAGTCAAAGAGTTAAAAGTAAGTTGTAACATATTTTGGGTAATGTTTTTTTTTTCTACATGTTTATTACTGCAACCCTTTCATCGTCGTCAGATTTAAGTATAATTAAGTTAAAATGTCTATGACAGAAAAAACAATTGCTATCTCAGTGGATATGAGGCATAGTGTGAGACAAATGGTTCTTATAAAGATTAAAGCACTAATTTTTACCTCTGTGGTGATTATTTGTGGCAGACCCTTGAGAACCTTGTGAGAGTTTAAAATTGCATTGTTCTTTTCTAAAAAGGAGAGATGGCTAAGCGGAGAGCCGAGCTCGAACAAGAGGAACAAGAGGCTGAAGCTGAGCTTGAGAAGCAAAAAGCTGCAAGGGTGTCGGGTAGTATTGGGGGGGAGGGGGAGGGAGAGGGGGAGGTACAGGAAAATATGGAGGGGACGGAGAGTAGAAGAGAAGTCATTCTAAAAGACGAAGGTGATCAAAGGGAAATCAACACTTACAGTGAAGAGATTAGTGATTCCAGACGAAATGGAAATGACATTGAGATGAAGGAAGTGAAACAATGGATTGATGAAGAAATGGATGAGGGAGAGATAGATTAGAGGTAGAATTTCTCAACCCATTATTAGTTAGTTTGGTTACTGGAAGATGGGCGACAAAAGTGAGGTAAATAATTATTATGTTATGCAGTTACAGGTAGTGATGTGATAGAAGTGATCTACTTACTGTACTTTTCACTACAGGGTAGAATGTTGAAAGCAGAGGCAAAGAAACATTGTTTTTACAAGAGTTCCAAGGTTCTCTAAGGATAGCACAATTTCACAGTAATAAATTTTACTAACAAAATCATTTTAAAGGCAGTATGAGTAAATTGTGCACGTTACGTTTCCTTCCCAAAACTTTTTGTATTTTTCTCAAAAATTTATAGCATAAATTCTTAACTTTGCTATTGTTTCTACAGTTTTGTGTAATAAAGAATTTCATTTATTTTTAGTCTTGTAACTTCATTTTCGTCAAAACTGTGTTTGTTTGAACATGTGGCAGTCGTATAGATACGTTACAGACAATTTTTACTGAGTTGTTTTATTTGTGAAACTGAATATGGAACACGACCGAATTACAACAGCTTCAACAACATGAAACTTACACCTAAAGTTCTGCACATTAAAACAAGAAATTCTATAGTGTTGGCTTACATTTTTGCCAGCTTTTGTAGAACTCTACCAGACAATAAAGAAAACTGAGTCTAAAAAATGAAAGCTGCAAGTCTATTTTCTGTCTTCAGGTTATGTAGTTATACAAATTGTTTTCATGTACTTAACTACCAAAACCGACCCTTTAAATCTTCCTTTGCTGTTAAGCGTAAAATCCCTATATAAAGCCCCCTCCCCGCCCCTCCCTGGTTTTAAGCCTCCATGTATTAGCAAACGAAAGTTATTCCGAATACAGCCCCCATTGCCCCCAAGTTATAAGCCAATTTACTGTATAAGTGCATTCCTTTTGCCTTTTCAAAACATCAATTTTTTTAATCAAAGCTGTAGGCTTTGGGGTTAGAACAATCACACATTGAAAACAAAACAAATTGAATTTTTTAGCGCTACCGAGTAGATCATTTCATGGCAAACAGGTTATCGTTAAGGCTTGTAGTTTTGGAGCGTTCCGTTCCAGTTTGTTTTTAGTCGCATAAGTGTCTTGTAGTTTTTTTTAAATGAATTGTCTGTTTTTACTGTGACGTACAATAAATGTATTATAAATGTTACTCTACATGTTGTGGTATGTAATTTTGTTAGCTTTAATTCGTTTCTCAAATGCGTTTTATTTCGTCGTTCGGAATCATTGCTTTTATTCCACTGACAAGCCCACCCGCATATAACCCCCTCCCCCTCGTTTTAAGCCCATCCGAAACCCCATATAAAACCCCGTATAAGCCAAGGGTTTTAACGTGGGATTTTACATTGTTTCGACTTGTAAAATTCAGTGATAGACTTGATTTCGAGTTGAAATGAAAAAAGGAAGAAAGCGTTGGCCGAGGGTGGAAGTGGTGTGAAAGTAATAATATAAACTCGGAAAACAAGAGCACATGCGGGGGGACTTGGCGTGTTGACTCTAGAAAATTTGTTCCTCCCAGATGATTGTTCGGATGGCTTATTTAGATGTGTTTTTAAATGTGTTTTTTAAAATACTTCAAAGTATTTTGCCTTTTGATTAAGTACCAGAACATGCCTATTCCTGTTTGCTTTTGTCTTCCAGCTGTGATTTTGCTGGAGGCTCGTGCAAATAGGAGATTAATTTCCTAAAAACACACGTTAACACGAGGTTTTTAGCCTGCGCCTCAAACGAACTGGAAGCAGTGAAACAGCTCGCAGGCTATGGGGGTTTTCAAGTCATTGCACACTTGGCCAGAAAAAAATGTTTTGACTCTTAAGCAACGCCCAGAAAGATAATTAAAAGGCCGCAGAAAATCTACGAGGGCGAAGGAGAGCCGAATCTGTTTCGCAAGTCCAATCGGTTCCAGGGAAAAATTTAAATCATTCCCACATAACTGAGGTGCCCCTTAGAGATTGAAGAGCTTGTGGTGGTGGGCACAAAACCGTCACTCACTAGAGGTACTGCCTATAGGCCGTTGTCAGAGAAATCACGAAGATTTCGTGTAGGGTCGGAAAGGCTTGAGGGCTACAACCACAAACTGCTGTATTTGCTGCCTTGGGCTGCATCTTTTTGTCCATTTTGCTTTTTCCGTACAAGTCGGGAACTTTTTGGAACGAGACTTGATTCCATACGGAAACACTTCGATAAAGAGAAATCGCCTCAAAATGGCTTGGAACTCAGCTTTTAACTTCAGTGAAGTGAAGAAAATGAAATGGCACACTCGACAAATTAGGTAAGATTAAAGGCCGTGTTACACGAGGCAATTTTTTCAGCAACTTGCAACGCAATGTTGACGATGACGAAAAATTGCAAGTTGCTGTGAGATGTCAGACGTGGGCAATTTTTTTCGCAACTCGCAATGATCTCGTTCGTTGCCTGCGGTAAAACGATACATCGTTTTCTCCTAGCTTTACTTCCTGCCTACCAACTTGCGCCATTTTTGTTTACTCCGGCTCGCGCTGTAACTAAAATACTCTGATTCAGATTTCAGTGATTGGCTTTTTCGCATTGATAGCGACAGTTCGGTTGCGAAGCAGGTGTTACACGCTGCAACTGGCTTCGCAACATTGCGAAAAGTAGAAGATGGTTCAACTTTCTCTGCAACTTGCAATGCTACGGCGTTGCGTTGGAAGTTGCTGAAAAAATTGCCTCGTGAAACAGGACCTTAAGATCAATTTTAATGCAGTTATCGTGATCGCTATAATTTTTAGCATACACTCAATTTGAGCCTGGGCTACCTGTGGACATTCAAGTTTTCAGTTGGGGGCTTGGGTCGAGTATGTGCAGCCAAATAATCAACATGCTCAAGGAGAGTACTGGTGTTGAAGAGAAAGAAAACTCTTTTGATGTTCCGAGACCACCTCCTCCTCCGGCGGTTAGTATCTGTCGTGATGAGAAAAGAAAAGATATACCAGAAATTGTGGCGAACTCTTTTAGCTTGCAAGTAAAAGATGTCAAAGTACAGTGTCGGAACATCGTGTCGAGATCCAGTGTCGCCGATCGCGACCTTGCTGGTGAAGTGAAATGGCTGGTTCATAATGTGGAAGTAAAACCAGTACTTCAGGGAAAATTCCCAAGGAGAGTATAAGTACTTATTACAGGGTATCGGGTCCAGTGCAATACTGTTTCAATAAAGTTTTTATCGATGTAAAACTGGCTACATATCAGGCAAACGCAGACTTGGTTATCACAGGAGACCCATATGTAAAGGAATTGAATCTGTTCCAAGTTTGGGAAAATATTATTGGGTAACTTGTAAAACCTATTGGATTTTCCAATTAACCTCGAGACTTGAGTAGTGAGGAGTATAAACACTAACCTTTGAAACCAACATAGTCAGAGCCCACAGGGAGCAAGTAGTTTTCAAGCTTTGCATTTTTGAGAGGCCTCAAAAATAACAGGCTTGTGAGATGTGCCATGGGCATGTGGTTAAACTCTGGCATTTTCGATCATCAAAAACATAATCGATAGTACCTCAATGAAAATACTTGATATTTGTTGTAATAGTTAATTATAATAATCCATAAGAATTGATAATAACAAATTTGGCTAGGTTCACTTACTGTATTTTCTTTTATTGAAAGCTGAACTAGTGAGCGGCATGAGCAAGTGATGATAGACTAAATTCAACAGAAAATGAATCAACCAACCCATTTTCGCCCATTTTTATGTTTTCCGTGTTTAAAATATCAAAATCGATCACTTAATTAAAGAAATAAACAAAATCAATTATCATAAAAAGTTGACTGAGCCATTTCCATGGATTTTTAATATTAATTGATTAGTTATAATTGATTTCTGTCGATTACTATTGATATTCACTGAGTACTGAAAATATTAATTTGTTACGCCAGTGTTAAACACAGGTTTTCCTTTATTAATCCCAAAAAGCTATCGGACTTACTATAGAATTCAATTGTCATACCTATAGCTATCACCCCGAGGGAGTAACCCCTTGCCCCTCTGGGTCTTTTTTTTAGCTCTAGATAACTATTCGCTATTTTAAAGTTTCCAGCATAATTTTCTACTCCGACAGGTGTGGGCTGGTCGCTCTCAGTATGGCAGCCGACATGTTAAATTCAACCAAGAAAACCCACACTTTATGTAAACTACAAAGGGAATCTGTTTCTGATGGCAACTTTGCTTCTGGAAATGACAATATAACCAGGAGTGAACAAGATGTAGAAGGACTTCTTGCTCTTGCAAAAACGAGAGGTTTTAGTAAGCAAGGGGAAATGTACTCTGCTGAAAACCTGGCCTTGTTGGCAATTGAATATTATGGAGTACAAGCTTGTGTTCAATCAGAAGGCTTTGAAGAGGGTGAAGTGATTTTGAGTCATCTGGCACAGGGTTTGCCAATCCTAGTTCCGTATGATGCAGATAGGAATCATGAACCATGTGAAGCAAGGGGTCATAATGCTCATTGGGCTGTAATCATGGGTATGTTGAGTTCTGTACCATGTTTATCAAAGATTATTGTCAGTACCAACTTTTTGTTCTTTACATGCAACATGCACATAAAGCTAATTTATTCATGGTTTACACTACTCAGGACTGGAGTTTTGAATTTTTCTTCAAGGGCTCTGAAAACTCCAGGAAAATCAGTTAATTTCCCAGGCTGTACTCCAGGTCTGGAATACTCCTGGTATTTAATTGTGGAAAATACTTCAACTCTATAACAAACCAAAACTTACTGAAGCATCTTGCTTGCAATAGACCTAGTTCATGATGACATCACAATAGCGTTTTCCTGCACTAAAATGAGGCTTGGCGATGATAGTTCGTTGCCATGTGCTACATAACAAATATTCCAGTGAATATATACATGGTAGAACAGGCATTATAATTGCTGAACAGTAAAAACAGCTAAAATAGATCCAAAACTCCTGTGATCTCAAATAGGATTTCACCACAAAGCCTCACTTTGATGCACTTTTGGCATGACATCATGAATTAGGTCTATTGTACAATTTTGCACGTAGACTAAATTTTGGGAAATTTATTACTTGGGGTTTGTATCAGTTGTTTGAAGGCTGAAAAACCTGGTGAAAGTTTCGGCAGGATGGTGCTCAAGTTAAAGTTGATACTGTTTTTGTTTTTACCAATACTAGAGAACTAGGGAATGGGCCCTGGAAAAACAATTTTGCTAACCTTGAAAACTCAAGGAACTTTGTTTTCACCAATCAGTACAAACCATGTAGTTTCTGTTCTTTTGAAAGCTACATAAATAATTTAATGATTGTTGGTCTGCTCATCCAAGTATACTGAACAAGCAGTGTTTTTCTCTAGAAATTTCTGATGTGTTACTAGCTAGTTATGGGCAACATTTTTATTGAGCAGACATTAAAGTAGTTTCCCTGGGCACTTAATGAAGAAACAAAATTACATCGTGTTGTGTATAATTATTAATTAATCAACTTAAGATATTATAAGGATAACGCTTTTCATTTTTTTTTTGGTAAATTCCCATTTTTTAACAAATGACTTATTTTGTATGCATTATATATTAAAGTGCATATACCGCTAACAACTCTTTTTGGATCAAATCATTTCACATAAAATTTAAAAAACTTCTGCAAAAAAATTTCAAAATTTGGTCAAATTGTTTTTTTCTCTACAGTGGCTCGAACTAGAAAAATTTTCAGACTTTATGATTCACGACCGCATTTTCGGGGGACTGGGCTATGACATCATTCCCAACTTGATATATTGAGCAAATTATATCTTTTCTAAACACAGAATTGGAATCTACTTCTTAATAAAAAATCTCTGATTAATTTGTCGTGATTCATTAGTTTTGCAACACTTTTAGTGGTAACAAAAGTAATAGTGTTGGAACTGAATGAGTTAAAAATCTGAATTAGTTTTATGACTGATTTATTGTGTGTAAATAAGTTTGTTCTTTTAATTTACTTAGGTTTCCTTTGCTGTTTTGAAAATGAAGATGCCTTTATTGACTGGAATCGGTTCGAATTAGATTCCGAAATTCAGTACCTCTATCACAGCAAAAAGACAACTTGCATTTCAGAGGACTTGCCACAAACTCTATATAGTAAGACAAGGGTGAGACGTTTACACCTGCTTGGGCACCAAGGAAAATCTCAGCACACTGGAGTCTGGTCATTTTTGTCACTAAAAAATAGTAATTCTAATTTGGCTGAATTGGATCCACATAAACAAAATACTTTATCACAGTTTATTGTTCCAGAGGAGGGTCTAAAGAAAGAATTGTCTGGAAAGATAGTTTACATTTCATAAGACTCATAACTTGCTGGTTAATGAACAGTTTTGTAAATACTTTAAATAAAGTTAAAGAAACTCTACTTTGTATGTTTTGACCTTACCGTTACTATTGCTAGAAGAACAACAGATAAGATTCAAGAAAGATAAAATATGAAGAAATTTGAAGCGTGAAAGTAATAAGTCTTGCATTGGATATGCCCTTTCTTGTATTCAACAACTCTTGTTCAAGAATAGTTCTAGCTTTCTCGGTTTCTGGTCCTAACCAGGGGTGTAGCCAGTGGGGTCTTTGGGTGCCCCCCCCCTTTGTAAGGTTCTTTACCTAAACAACCTACAACAGGTGGTGAAAATGCTGTGATGGTATCTTGGCCATAGACGTCGAATTGATGCAGTATGACACACCCCCC
>JAOBAT010074368.1:0-21005 GCA_026413305.1 Hydrozoanthus tunicans | reverse complement strand
ATTTAGTTGCAGCAGTAGAAAGAAGACCAAAACAATAGTCGTAAGTGTTACCAGTTATTTTCTATGTAATTCCAAAATGATTTACTTACAATCTTTTAATTCCAACGAAGTCAAAACGTCTTCACTATAATCGTTAATATTCAGTTAATAACAAACCCTGTAAGCATTCTGGCAATGACTTGGATCCTTGGACAACCTAACAACAAACAGAATGATATCGAGATAAAGTGAGCTTTTAACTCGCGGGAATGACGCAATTAGAGCAATTTTGATGCGAATAACTAAACTAGTCTTTGAATTGAAATTAAACACTTCTGAAAACCCTCGCAAAATACCTTACAAAAACTTAGTTTTAAAAGTTACCTTTTATTTCTTTGTGTTCCTGTAAGAGAAAAACATTGAAAAAATTAATTGTATTTGTAAAAGATAAAAGGATAAAAAGTTCATTACTGATTATTACTTATTTTAGAATAAATAATTTAAGACGGAATTCAAAGACATGAACCAAATTAGATGCTTAGCTTTTTCTTGACATTTTAGACAGACGATATGTCGAAATTTTGTTGAAAGTTATTGTGCGGCAGCAAGGAAAGAGTTTGAAAATCGAGCAGGACGCATAGAGATAGCATCCACGAGGTATTAGGAATAATAGGACTCTATGAGACATGATAAACCAAGAAAAACCTGCAATGGAAAGCTGAAGAGGCTAAGTTTAAGCAAAATATATTCTTTGCAAGCCGATTTGTTTAAAAAAAATTTAATCCAACACTCAGAAAATATTTTATGTAAACATAACGTAGCTTTTGTATATATACATTTTAATGAAGTACGTATAGAAATAGTAACAAGACGGAAACGTCAAGTTCAGCACGATATTTCGAAAGATTGCGAATAACGAACAAAGTGCTGAGTTGCGCAAATGTCTCACAATAGAGAAGACCGCGAGATCTCTTCACAAACAATTGCTAGTACAGTTGATAAGGAAACTGTTTTCTACTAACCTACTAGAGTCCTTTTAATCCACATGATATACAGAATCAGCGAGACGATAATCAACAAGAGAACGGTAATGATACTTCCGTAAATAGCGTCCTTGTTGTCTGATGTCTTTGACTTAACTAAAAAGAGAAGGAAATTTTTGAAAACATTTTAAGTATGAATGAACCGCTGAGAATACGGTATAGTTCTAAATCTGTTGTATATTGTTTCTTACAACTAGCAGTATATATCTTACATTTTTTTTACCTTGTAGCCCTTCTATGCTTCTTTATTTTAAACAGAATTTTAAAAAGAAAAATAATTCTTTGTTCTTTTTTTACTGAATTTTCAATATAACTTACCCTCCTTTTTGTGTTTATAAGGTTTTTTTCGTGAAATCATTTGACGAAAACAACTGGATTAGGGTTAAACTAGCATTATTCTTTAAACTTCTGTTAGTATCAATCACAACTCACATGCACTCGTGTATCGAACATTACGCACTTTACCCAGATAACGTTACCGAATAATCTCGTTGCGTTTTGTAAAGGCAATTAGAAAATTTTCAAACAAAGCAAAAAGCAGAACATGTCTACATAATCTGTTGTGATAAAAATTAGTCAACTTTCTTTCAGGAATAAACCGAACAGTTTCCTGTTTTGTCTTTTGTGAAGACTATGAGTTTAACGTACAACTAAATTAGACGAATAACTATATAATTATGTGGATACTGCGTGACTCTGTTGTTACGGTGCCGGAATCGTATGCAGTTGTCTCAGGTTCAAATCCCACTCTAACCACTGACCGAATTTGGATTCAAAGATACAAAGTCAATTCCACCACCCTGTAAACACCATACCGTATGATCTGCCTCCAAGTAGTCGTGATCGTTTGTTTAAGGGATACTGGCATGCAATTTGCGCTCTGCCCTGTCTCTACCCCTGCCATTGTGGTAAAACTCATTAGAATTAAATCTAAAAAATGTTAGTATAAAAATTGTAACATACCCGGAATTACTCTGATTTTCCTAAGTTTACCAACATCAAGTTTAGTTTCACCATATTCGTTCTTAGCTGTGACACCAAACTGGTAAGTTTTACACCACTCCAGCTCAGCTACTTTGTATGACATGTCGTTACTGGAAGTATCCTGTTTTTTCCAATTGCCCGGAATTCCACAATCATTTATTTCACGCCACCATACAGTGTATCTAAGTACTTTACCACCACCAGAAGAGGACCATTTTAAAGTGATTTCTTCCACGGATATTTGCGACTCTTCATTTTGCAGTACTGGAACAGCGGGTACACGCTTTTCTGAAATAGATTCATCAAGACGTTGACTGGTGATAGATAAATTATGCAAGTTTGGGTTTGAATAAACATACAACAGCAATAAATAATCTAAAAATATATCGAGGCCGAGCTAACTCTACTTCATATTGGAGTTAGCTCGATCCATCAAATGGCCGGCAATTGAAACCGAGAAAAACGGTATCAAAAACGTTTTTTTCAGGAAATAAAGTTTTTCTGCAGTCATCGGCTGTATCGGTTGGCCCAACGTCCGCATTATTGTGCCATGTAGTAACGAGTCTGACTACGTGAGCAGAAAGGGATTCCATTCGATAAATGTTTAAGGAGTGTGCAGCCTCGAAGGTACGTATACATAGCTAGGTAATAAGCACCGATCAAATTGACTTGACCTTGACAGGACAAGAACTGTCTTGCCAAGGTCATTTGCATGCTTTTGATGCACCCGGACGTGGTTCGACTAACTTGTTTCTCTCGCAATACTAGCTTTTCCTCATTATAAATCATTCATTAGAATTGCTGATATTTTTAAAGTTGAACACAAATTGATTATTTTCTCGGAAAGTTTTTAAATTCCCAAACCTTCAAAACAGTTTTAACCCACGCACAAGGACTCAAAAGCAGCAACAAGATTGAGATGAATTTCAGGAAACACACAACACTTCCGAATCATCAAAATTCATTTTACTGTCATCTTCTGTGGACAGATGTAAAAGAATGGATATAACTTAAATAAAAACAAAGACACTTTTAGTGAATTTAAATTCTTTGTTGCTTTACTTGATTTTTTGTCACAATCATGTCCATTGTAATTTTATTCTGTATATACTAGAGGTATAATCATGTTTTGTATCTGTCCACTGCTGAAGACAACATTAGAAATCCAAATTCCCTGCTGGCAGAGGTTATAATGGCAGGATAGTAAGCAATATAATAGAATTAAATGTGATGATTAAATGTCGGCATATCTATGGTAAATCAAAAAAACGGTTGTGTGTTTCCTGTAAAATTAATGCAGTTTTTTTTTTGTTTTAGAAGTTGAGAAAAAAAAACTTAAGAAAAGGAAAAACAAGTTGAATATTTGGAAACTTCAAATGTTGGTTTGAAAAATGGTTAGAAAAAATGTTGCAATAGTTTAACACCAAACAAATAGGGTGGGTGACTCGGGCTCTGCTTGCAGCCCATACCTGATGACACCTTACGTACATATACAGCTCTTCATCCACCAGGGCACAGAAACTTTACACAACTGCCGACACTAAAACCAGAATGCGATTGAGCAAACGTTTGGGCGATCCATGTCTTGTACTCTAAGATTAGAATGGCTCCAACAAGAGTTTGCACCTTAATTGGTGCTAGTGCTGTGTTGCACAACTTTGCCATTCTACTAAATAAGCCAATGGATGATGCTTTATAAGCTGTTGATGTGGTTGGGTTTGAGCTTACAATGACCCACAGAGAGGTCTTTCTGTAGAAAACCACATCAGAGGCACAAATTGTCTTTGGCAACCGTCTGAAATTTTTATTGAAATTAAAAGGGCACCTCGAATAAAGAACAAATATGGAATTGGAGAAATTGATAGCTACTGACTACTTGGTGTAAGTGATTGTGTATTTTACCATGACTTTTTTGCACAACGAATAATTCAATAGACAAGAGACATAATTTCATATATTTGTGAAAATAAGAAGTTTAATCTTTTACACTGATGTATTACTGTGAATAATTTGAAACAAGTAAACTGATGTTTGATCCTCACAAAGTAAATTGTATAACAATTTACAAAGATTAAATTGCAAGTTGTAAAAAAACAATGAAAAAACTTTTCTAACAAACATATAGTATATACGTATGATATAATGACTCAATTTGTTTATCAGATGGCAACCAAGTAGTATTACATTGAAGGGATTAATTTTTTTTTTACAAAAATAGACATTTAAGTTAAGTCCTGCCACCTACTGTAGGGAAAAGTTTTCTTTGTCAGATTTTGTGAAATCAGAAAAAAATCGAGTTCTTGTTTTCTTCTTTTTAGCACTTGCTGCGCGCTGCTACAAGGCATTGTATTGCTCTTGTTTCTCTGCCTGAGAAACTACAGCAGGTTTTGATCTCTTTCTTTTGAATTCCACTCCATTTGCTTAAGTTGTAACTGCTTCTGTAAGTGTGGCTGTTGTTGGTGTCAAGCTTCCTGTCTCCTTTGGCATTAAACTTGCGATCCACATTTTTGCAAGTCATCAGCTGACAATGTTTCACAATCATACTTTGTTGGTGGAGTTTCTGCTTCTGGTGGGTCAGCTTAAATTTGAAAAGTATTATAAGTACAACTATACTTACAATAAATAAATCTATATGTCTAGTGCTCTCAAACTCTACAACTGTGAGTGTTAAAACCAAAACAATCCTCCGAATTATTTTTTAGGAGTAATTTTGTCCTAAATGGTCACCAAGTAGTTCTATTTAGTTGTACATGCATAGACATAACACATAATTATTCTTGTTAAGAATTTTTTAAGTTTTTCGGGGTTCTTATACAGGCATTTTTCAAAATATTTCTGGCATATCAAATATTAAATATTGTATAAATATAAATCATAAATATCAACACTGGTAATTAGTTCCCATAACAAACATCTGAGATAACAGGTTATTTGGATTATGCATATATTGTGACCATATTTTTAAATATCATAATATTATATATACGTATACAGCCTCATAGTTAAAAAAAAAAAAGAAAAAATAATAAAGTTTGTCAAAATCACTTAGTATGATTATATGACTGAAACATTGTCCTCATTTGTGCCAAAACGTTGAAAAAGAGTTGACAAACTTGGAAAACCTTACCTGGATTCGACCCAAACCCGGCCAGTCATCTAACAGAAGGTGTGTCCATAAAAAGTTCGATCATTATTTTTCGTTGTCATAGGTGTTGGTGACTTGTGTGGTGGCCCTCCGCCTGTCTGACGTTTGTCGCGTGACAAAACTCATTTTTCGCCTGGCTTGTTAAGTTCTTCCACTTATTTCTAATCATATTTCTCTCGAACAGTGCGATTTGCGATTCCGAGTGCATTCGCACTAGATGTAATATATCTGACCTGATTATTTTTACTGTTACGTATTCAGTGAATTTTGACTGGATTACATTTGTTTTCCTTGACGAGCAACTTGAGACTGTGTAAAAATTAGTTTTTTTTCTCTTTCTTAACACCTTTGGTGGACTCTGCCAAGGCTAGCAACTGAAACCATTTTTTTAATTGTTTCCATTTATACCCTTAAAGCCGGGCTGGCATTAGTCAACACTTTGCCCGGGAGAAAAAAAAGTGAGTTGCAGCCGAAGTATGAACATTAAAATAGATTCGAATTAAATATCAAAAAAAAAAAGAACACCAACAACGTTAACAAGCGTTGAAACACGATATTTTAATGACTTTGAAAAAAGTGAAAAACCTTACAAATTGAATTTTATTTACCTTACAGTTTGTAGTTATCGGTTTAAAATTATTGTTCAAAAATGCTTGCAAAAAAATTTCGTCGTTCGGCTTTGAAATAACACGAGGGACGTCTCGACTGCATAATGGTTAAAGTAACTGCAATATGCTTCCAGACTGCTCGTTTTCGAATTCTTTAGCACTTTAACTGGCTTTGAAGTGTGAGCAATAGTTATAAAAAGAAGGTATTCAGCTCTCCCGTTACAAATTCAAAGCTCAGTCCCGAGCCGCCACACTTCCATCTCTTACAAAAGCCATGTGGTCTGGAATTACACCACTATCATAAATCATAATACCGATTTGCAATACTAATCTTGGCTTATTTAATCGGCTCGCTAACCGAGGTTTGAGCAACACAATTTAAACCACCGAAGATGCAGAAGAACTAATAATTGGTAAAGGTTATGCGCACAGCAAAGAAGAAATGACATCACTGTATTCAAATACCTTCGTTTTAGACCGTCAACACGAATATGAAAAACTTCCATTTTTTAAAAAATCTACCGTCTGCAGAGCGTTTTCAAAAACCTCGTATGGATAGAAGGTTAGTCACAAACGCTTACCCGGTTAAGTATGTTATTACAAAACTGGTTGAGATTGTAATTATTACAAATCCGGTTAGTTGTTTTATTACATATCCTATTGATTTTATAAAAAAAACCTATAGTTTGCTACAATTTAGGGTTATACAACTCTCACAGGCAGTTATTAATGGTGTCCAAAAACATTGCAAGGTACTCCAACAACTCTTTCTCGGTACCTGTGTACATGTCAAATGAGTGCAAACATTTCTATGCGTGTTTACACAGAATTTTCTTGTACTTAAAAAATTTTTTACGGTTATCTTTCGGATTCTAGAACAAGAGTAAATATGAATTTACCTTTCGGGCCCTCTGTCGTAGGTTTGGGAACTGCTGTTGAAATGCAAAACAATGGAAATTTGTGTATTAATTGTTTAATTCATGAAGAGCTGACTAAATTATAACTGACGGCGCCGAGTAAACATCAATATCTTTTAGTTATTCAGTAAAAAGACAGCACCCCCATAACAGGCAAGTCGACCCATACTGATTGTATAACTAATGGAATTTTAAGCATAAAGGTCGCTAAATTATTTGTCGGAAAGATATAGCCAGAAAAAATTTAAGAAAAGGCGTGAAAGAGACAAAAAAAGAGCATTTGGAAGAAATACACAATAAAGATAAACTGGAAAAAAGATAATACGAGGGGAGTGGACGTGTTAGTTTTTGAAGCGGTAGACTAGTCATGTTTTATTCTAAAATAGAGATGGGTGGGTATAGGTGAACACAAGCTCCGGGGACACACACAAATACACACACACACACACACACACACACACATTGTGTTATCATTACCTACCTTGATAATCGAGTGTAACAGTTGCAGTCACGGTCCCCTGAGCGTTACTAGCCGTACACACATACTCATCATCGTCCATGTTCGCCGTTAATTGTTCTTTAGGGATTGTGAAAGTGTTAGTTAACTTCCCTTCCCCTTTGGTGATGCTCCCTGTTTGACGAACGCCGCCTTTTCTCCAATAGATCTCTGGTTCTGGGTTTCCATCTGCTGTACATTTTAACTCCACCCTACTATCTAACCAAAATGGTTGGAAATGCACAGACTTGGCAGGGTTAGAAATGATGGGTTTGTCTGCAACACGAACCAAACAACAACCGTTACAAAACGAAAACATGGGCTGGAAATGCACCTTACTTCTAATTAGTAGATCACGTTCAAACGGCCCCAAAATTCAAATCAAAGTCGGGGCTCAGTCTTGTAAAAGACGAAGGCACCTCCTAAAACTAAGTCAGTAATTGAATTTTTGTTCCATACTTCCACTACAATTCTCCTATTCCCTGGCATCTCCACCAACCACAAATACTGTTCCTTCGACTGCACTTGAAGGTATGTCTTTTTCAGAGCTTTGTACCCCTTTTTCCCATCCATTCCTCCTTCCACTATCCAGGCTTTCTGTAAGAAGTTTTCATTCGTTTTTATCTTGACAATTAGTCTTTCCTTAGTGAAAATATACGCAGCATCTTTCGTTATGGGGTATTGTTCAGGGGCCGTCGTTGATTTGTGATATCGTTGTTGGAGGGTCTTTTTTATTATGATTTGATCGATTCAAAACCTTTCTTCGTTTATTTTTTTTCCGTTTTTTTAAACAATGGCAAAGATACTTCTTCATCCGACCTTGTACAAAATACTTTTCAGTTTTACTGGAATCGTTTCTCTTCGGCGCCACCACTCAGTCTCTATTGAGGACAGGTCTGCGCAAAATCACGAGGTAAATAGCCGTCGACAAAATAACTGCGGGCTCTCAGGACGATCTTAGATATAACTATATAAAACACTACTTCATTTCGTGAACCTAACAACTATTTCGACCACAAGACTGAAACGCTGACAAACACTTGCATAACACATTGAGTTTCAGATCCTTCATTGCAGTATTTCCAGCCGGAGTACCAGTAGTACTTACATAACACATTAAGCTTCAGATCCTTTTTAGCAGTATTTGCATTTCCCATACTACTTGCAGTACAGGTATAATCTTTACTACTACCCCTCCCGACGTTCCTGATCACAAGCAGAGCACTTGACACTGATTGGTTCAGTTTAGTTTCACTATCAACTGAATTTGTCCACGTAGCATTGGGTGCTGGTCTTCCAGTGGCTGAACAGTTGACAATGACATCATTACCTTCCACAACGCCCAGAGGTGACGAGAAACTGCTGTCTACTATCCTTGGAGCAACTGGAAATAAACTCCAAACAAAGTTAGACTTGCTGCCTTTGTGTCTTAAAGAAAACATATACAATCAAGGCATTCTAGTGTTCTTCCCAGATGCCACACACATTAGGGTAATATTGCCTCGGTAATATTTGCATGCAAACATAAACAACAACAACTTTATATGTACTCACAATGGATCACACTTCATTGTTTATTTTGAGCCTAGCTATTGATAGAAATATAGTAAAGCTTTTTAGATTTTTTTACTTAAAAGAAAAACTTCGTTAATTCAAATTGAAAAATTCAAAGCTGTACACAGCTTTGGCTTTCCGGGCGCTTCATGGTTGGATGCAGTAATAAAACTGATCATTGGTGAAATGTTTTTGCATTGCTTGTTTTGAATGGGCTGGGTGAGAAACTGAACTGAATTTGCTGGTCAAATTTGTTGTTTAATTGCACAAAAAAAGCAACTCTGGTTTTGAATTCGGGGCAAAAGGGAGTTAGTTCAGTGCAATATCCACACTTACAAACAATAGCCCGCCCAGTCGGTAAAAACAATCAAAAACGTTAAAAAGTTAACACTATCTTTACATTTGCTGAAATAGCACGAGCACTAAAAACACGCATGAAAGCCCGCGCAGAACCTTGAATAAAATTTCCTTCCTGGCAAAACACCATATGCTTCATATTCACAAAACAAATTAAAAGGATGTTGAAATTGTTGACTAATCACCGGCGTTCTTGGAGCTCGGCAATCCACGCGGGATAACACGCTCTAAACGAACACATAGCACTACCAAACGTATACAATGTCATGAAGAATTTTTACATCTACAAAGTGCACTCTAGAGACCATTGCTATACCCAGAAGATTCCTTCGAGATTACGGATACCACACCTTTTACTTAAATAACAAGCAGAACGCCGTTAGGTTATTTGCGTTTTAACCTTGTTTGTCAGTCGAAACGTCTTTTTTATAGTAGATTTTAATTAGTCGTTAACTTTTTAACGTTTTTCATTTTTGATTTGACTGACTATGTGTACAAACCACACACAATCTTAAAAAAAACAACCAAAATTTGTTTTCAACGGTGTGATAAATACACTTGTGGCTTTCGGTGTTGTGATGCTCATGCGTCATTTCGGAGCCGAAACTTGCTGTCGTGTATGTTGCTAAAAAGTAATCAACTTCAATTCTTACGCTTGTTGATGAACTCAATAATTTTGCATTAGCAACAGACAATTTTTAAGCAAAACGTTACGCTCCACATGTGCAGTTGATAAAAACAATCTATATCAAAGAAGCAAACGTTTTACTGGAGCAAAAAATCCATTTCTCGTGTGCATGTCCCTTTCCTATCACACAAGGGGGGATAATCGGATAATTGAAAAAAAAACTCTTGAAATTCACTCGCCGCCCAACCAACACGTATATAAGTTGATTTTACTATTAATTATAATCCAATAACATTGATCAATTTTTAAGCAAAAGGTTACAATAGCATTGATCAATTTTCAATATAAAAAACTTTCGTGCAAGCTGTTGATGCGGTAGTTTTCCTCTCTAACTTAAAAAACCCTAACGCGTCAGCATGAAAACGATCTCCTATCTTTTGCCATAAACTATCCTATCAATTAATGCTAGGCTTGTTTGATTTCATTTTTCACTGACCAAACACATAAAAGGATAGCATTTCAAATTCACTTGAAATGATAGCCGTGAGTAGAGAGATGAAATCGAGCGAAACGGTGCCCACACCGATGAAATTCCGTAAGCCAAGTTTTCCTCACTGAAAAAACGACTTTCGAATTCTTGGCCGTATAATTACAGTTGATGTTTTTCTTAAACTATAGTTTTTTTTTCCAATTAATGTTTAATTCTTAATTCAACCTTTAACTGATTTAGTCAAGTGACAGAGGCGCTTAGGGCATGCTTGAATTAGTTGGGTTCAATTTTTTGCAACACTCAATTCCTGCTAATTTCATTGGACTCTTTTTCTGTTAATTGACTAAAATTGAATTGCAAGCACGGAAAGTACGAAACTTTTTAAGATGCGGCAATATTAATATGTATAAATAACCGCCGCAATACTATTTTGTAACAAACCCTAACTTACCCGTTGGTATAACTCTCACTTTTGAGCTTGAATACCGAGTTCCTCCATTACTGTTCTTATACTGCAGTGCACAATCATAGGTGTTGTCCAGTGTAACATTGCTGATTACTAATGTCGCTTGATCTTTGATCGATGCACGGCCATCGTACAAACTGACTCCTTTTGGCTTATCGAGAAGGATGGCATTTACCCTCGAAGTTTTCACAGCCAGACGGAACAGCTTTGACTGATCATCCGAGCCTGGAGGGTCGTAAGTCGACCAAGTAACAGCTACAAACGTATCACTAGTATCAAGTGTGTAGGTCCATTTCAACGAAACATTTTGTCCCTCGGGTACATACACGACACTCTTCGGTTTCTCCACGAAGTTGGTGATGGCCATGGCTATATATGTCAAACAACAAACCAATTTTTTTGTATCTAAAATTTATAAACAGTATGAATGTAGAGTTAAGTTTAATGCCCAGCTTTTAGCATAATTATAGCATATGTGTGCATGCAAAGAAAACTCAAACTAATGTTATGCAAGACAATTTTATGATTAAAGAATAGAGCAAGACAGAAGAAAAGCTGCAATGAAGCCTTGGATCAACAAGTGAACGGAAAAAAAGTTTCAAAACCTTAACTTGTTCATACCATTTCATCAAACCCATTTATAGAGAGAAAACAATAATAGAAGGCATGGCTCCTCAGCATTGTATTATGTGTTCAATCGTCATTCATTGTTGAAGACTTAGTTTTGTTATCAAAATAACATTTCGTTACGTCTAAAATGGATTTATTCCTAACTATGACGAGTGAACACTAGCCGAAGAACAAGCCTGCGCAGTATCTCAACGTCTATCTCCCCTTCAAAAGTGAAAAGAAAGCCAAAAATCCACGCTGGAAAGATACCGGCCGCCATCTTGGATTTTTCTCACACGTCAGCGACACCCAACCTAACTGTGACAACACAGCAACCCAAAACTGCCAAAATTGAAAAAGTCCGAAGACCAACGATTTCGGCCGCTGGGTCAAACGAGGATTTGAGCTACTTCCTTACTTGCTGGCAAGAATACCTTGACGCCAGAAATATCACAGGAAAAGACAGAGCGCTACAACTACTGGAATGTTTTTATTACATAAACGACAACTTTGATTTTCTTAACAGACATGTTTCGGCATCCTCTCCTACATTCGTCAGTGCTTTAATTAATTTGTTAATGGTAATGTATATATAAGAAGAATAACAATAGTGATAGATAATGAGAATTTAGGATAATGTGGAATACAAAGCGAACCCAAAATGTGCATTACGTCAGCACGAAAAAGCGGCCCAAAGCGAGCGTAAACCTTTTCAGTTCCCTCGGCCAGGAATGATTTTATGTGAACTTTAATCAGTAACAACATTGTTTGTGAAATAAAGAGTAGAGATGCAATTAAAGACTCGACTCGATCAGAATTTCCAAAGACCTCCCGTGTAGAATCTTTAACGTGGGATCCAGCTACAAGGAATTTTGCAACAGGTTTGTATTCTAAAACTTACACCTTAACAGGAGTTCTCGTAATGTTTTTTATGTCAACAACTGTTATTTATATGTTCAGTTAACTTGATTTCTAAATTATTTTAGTAGTTTAGCATAATATTATTATTGAATAAGGGAGGGGTCTGCCAAATAGGCCATTTTGTCATACAAATCTTTGTAACATCCCAAGCGAGGCCGGGATCGAAGCTGTGCCATGGCGGTTACGTTCTTGACAAGTTTACTTTTTTTGATCCAGAACAGCAACTATTTGAATATTGTTTTAAAACCAAAACAAATTCGCTGCATTAAGCTATTTATGACGGCAAAGATGTTGTCGGTGTGCCGCCAACAGGTTATGGAAAATCCATTATTTTTCATCCTCTGTCACTAATGTTTTTGTACAAACGCAACTCTTATTCGTCTTCGCCTTCTTCTCCGACTCCTGATCCCGGCTCAGTATGAACAAAAAAGAACCTTCAGCATCCCTCTCTCGTTAAAATTTTTGTGACCACCTAGCATGTGTATGCCACGTGACCAGACCCGACCATTATCCTTCTCTCGGGACAGGGAAGAGCCTCGGTACGAGGTTGCGGTCAGATCGCTATCAAGATAACAAGCAAACTTTATTCACTTTACCTACTCAATAGTCATTTCACAAATGCTTATTTTCCATTAAAACGTTTTTCTCTGTGTCTAGGTTGAAACAATGCACGCTTCCCTGAACTGTAGACAACTTGAAAGACATGTTATATCAAACCAAAGAGTTTAAAAACAAATTAACAACCTATTCTAAGTTTTGCGCTTAAACGAGTTAAGCAGCTCTTTAACAAGCGAGCTCTTCAGCGCATTACGTCCTGCTTTGCAGATGCCTCACGGCTGTTTGGCCTCGAGGTTGAACTCAACAAAACAGAGGTTGTCCATCAGCCTGCCCTCCCCACATCAGCATAGGCGACAGAAGACTGGATTCAAACCGGCAGTTTACCTACATAGGTAGCACCATCTCATCCGACGTCAAAATCGACAAGGAAACAGACAACAGACTAGCAAAAACCAATAGCTCCTTCGTTAGACTAAACAAACGAGTATGGAACAACAAGAACCCGAAAAGCAAAAAAATAAGATCCGCGTCTATCGGACTGTTGTTCTCACTACTCTTCTCTATAGCTCTGAGACCTGGGTCACCTACCGCAGCCACATCCGCCTCCTCGAGCGCGTCCACCAGCGCTGCCGACGTGGATAACCTTCTTAATCTTCGTTAAACGAAAGCCTACCGAGCTACCATTTCCAGCAACAGAAGACAACAGAACATCCCTAAACAGTGGCTCCTGGAATACTACAAGTCCAGCACCTTCAGTACCTGCGAACACCAGCTACTTCCTCTCATGGCCAATATCCCCATGAGGCTTATGGTGGATCCGAATGTGGAGCCAGTCGCACACCCCAGTTCCTGCCCCGTTGCACTGGCAGGATCAGGTGAAAGCATGGCATGGCATGGCAGTATGCGCCAAGCAAAAAGGCAAGCCTCGATACACCGTCGACTTCCAAGCTTGAACTTCCACGCTGCTTGAGAAACCCAGCATACACAAATCCTTCCACCAAGCGGGCTCTATACCAAGTGGCAAGAAAAAGACCATATTTGACAGCTGGTATAGTTACCACAACATCCCCTTGCACGAAAATGGCCGACAGCTAATCGCCTTCATCACCCCCTGGGGACGCTACAGATACAAAACGGTACTCCAGGGCTACGTAGCATCGGGGGAGGGCTACTCATGGCGATTTGACGATCTCGTCTCCCACATACCAAACAGGACCAAATTCATCGACGATACCCTGCTATAAGCAAACGACCTAAAGCTTTATTAGGCAGGCAGTTAATTGGCTCGACCTCACGACACCACGGTACCACGCTGAGCCCCGACAAATTCATATTCAGAGCAATGATGACTACAATCTTTATTGAGGATACGTTTTCACAGCAATGTGGTTTTCAAAAAGGACCTCCTAAAATAATTAAAAGTTAACTAGATACTAAAGCTAAAACCACAAATTCGAAAAGCTGAAGGTCAAAAAAGAAAAGTTAAAAGTAGAAAACTAAAAAAATACGTTGATTAAAATATGATTAAGAATCTAGTATAAAATTTAGAACATTACGTTTTAAAATTTTGACTACTTGATTGCTTGATGTCTCGAGTTAAAGAATTAAAATATTTGACTGCATGGTACTCGGTTCTCTTCTGTCCCCAGTTCTTAAAAGTTCTAGGAAGTCTAAAGTCGTTCTTGTTCCTCGTATTATAACCGTATTATTGCTTCTCTAAAGATAAATCATGAATGACGAGTCCATTAATGCATTCATAGATGAATGAGCATCTTCTGATAAAACGTCTTCGCCCCAGGGGTACCCATTTAAGAATCTGAAGTGCACCGGAGGCGGAGGAATGCAAAGGTCTACCCAAAATGATTTTCGCAGCCTTATTTTGCAGGATCTGTAAACTTGCCATTGATGTAGAATTATGTTTATATTTTAAGAGCAGACACAGTAGATGTCACCGGCTAAAAAAATAAAATCCGACAGCGCGCCCCCCTGCAAGAAATACCTTGATGCTATACAACTAACACGACAGACATACGCAACCAGGTCTCATATGCCTTTGCCACAGCCAATCGGATGCTACCATTCCAATGGGGCAACACGCTGGACAACATATTGAAAGAATCAAAGGACGTTATAATCAGGGAGAGAGAAGGGGGCGTACGTATCTTTGACAAATCCAAACCGACATGCCTATCAACTGGTCCAAACAGGGCATCGGCTTCTGGCTCTTCCAGGACCACTGCAACTGCAACTCAGATGATCCCTTGTGTTGCCAAACAGGATGAAGATAACCTTAGGAGGAAGTTGCTTCACCCATGCAGCTGAGTCACGTTATGCCCCTGGCGAGGGCGAAGCCCTCGCAGTAGCAGATCCCGTGGACAATGCATGCTTCTTCGTCCTAGGCTGTACCGACCTCATCATCGCAGTTAATCACAAACCCTTGCTCAAGATCTTTTGTAACCAATCCCTAAATGAGATCTCAACTACCAGATTGCGTAACCTGAAAGAGATGACACTCCGATACAATGATGATGCATGATACGTATCTGAGGTGTTCGACACAAAGCGGCAGATGCCCTCTTAAGACGACCAACTGGATCAACACCTCCAGAAATGCTTAAGAGCGGTTTGCTATTTCAACCAGCCATGAGTGTGCAGGATAGAAAAATCCGGTTTTCCAATATTTTGCCAGTATAAAGGCTTAAATAAACTTGGTCTAAAAATACAATTCTTAGTTCGTGTACGATTTTATGACCGGATTTCGAAATTCAGACCTTTTAACAGCCGTAGCAACAACCGAACTTTGGTTAAACTCTCGGCTTAAGAAATCAGTTTGGTACATGGCTTCATGCACAAGTCTATGCTGTTAAAAAAGTGAAACATTCCAACTAAACGTTGACCAAAAAAATATGGGGTAAACTAAACGTTGATTTTGGAGAGAATTTTATAAATGGGTCGTTTTGTCAATTTGAGCAACCTTTTGACCTCGAGTGAAAATCAATGCAACACACAACATTTTTCTAAAATAATATTTTTTTTCGTCGAGAAAATATCCTTGTTTAGCTCTCTCGCATGTTTTTAACTTAAGGAAACCATGTATTTGACTAAGAATCATGCTCAAGGTCAGAAACAAGTCGATTAATTTTGTTTAGAAAATTCGGAGGTTCTGGTTTGTTAAGGGCTTTTCTAATTTATTCATGTATAATTCAGCTGCTTTTCACGGAAAACATTAAAGCATCACGAATGAAGTAAATACCCGTACACTGACTCAAAAAGGACTTTGTAAATAATGCTTATCTTCGTGGTTGGCTTGCAACAAACTACGTTATTCTTGACAAACCCAGCTCAGCGAGATCGCATGTTCATCAACTTGTAATATTTCAAAACGAGTACGAGTGTTTGAATGGGGGTTCCAAGCACCGAGAAACTATGAACGCACGAGGCCACGAAGCGGTCGAGTGCTTTTATTGTTTCGAGGTGTTTGGAATCCCTATTCAAACACGAAGTACGAGTTTTTGAAACAGCTTCTCGATCAAAATAGACGTGTTGATTGCATTGTTCATCGAACAGTTCAATGCTTCAAAGGTAATTAATATTGTTCATCACACAATAGAACTGAGTTTTGGAGTGCAGAATCCTCTCGCCGGATCTTAGACTAGTTTACATAAAAAGGACATTTTTTTACTATTAGAATGCATGTTATGGTTGGTTCAGCGTTGGTTGCATTCATTTCTGCTCGTGAACTGGAAGATGGCGGAAGGAAGGTTTTGCTCATCAATTAAAGGCACTGAAGGTTTTGCTCACCAATTAAAGCCCGTTCCTCAATCGACGAGATAAAAAAAACACATAGGCTGCAACTATTTTCAAAACGTGGCAAACAGAAAGGTCGATGAAAAGGGCTATTCTTGAGCTGCCTGGAGTCTTCAATGTGACATGGTGTGTCCTTATGAATATGTTAATTAAGAACAACTTTATCCCTAGAGTTTGAAATTTGTTCAAACACGCAAACGAGTGTTTGACGGGGTTTCAAGACTCATCCACCTGACCAAATTCGGCTCCCTGATTGGTCTGAAATTGCATGAATAATTAATGAGTTTGAGAAATATGGGTAAAAAACGCGAAGCGTCTCGTTACCAACAACACCGATGCACATTAGACACAAAATCACTTTAGCGCGCCATTTTACAATACCGAAATACCGCTGACCCCAGCACAAAGTTCTCCCAAGCCCAATGTGTGTTTGGCCGTCCCGTCAAGTACTTTATACCAATTCTTACGGGCCGGTACCAGCTACAACCAAGTTGGTAAGACTTAATAGCCACCCAAGAGGAGGCACTCAGGACAAGGCACGCGAAGCTAGCTGAACGCTGGAAAGAACACACCAGACGACTCCCCCTCTTAAGGTCGGCCATCACGAGCACATACAAAACCAAACTGGCAACCACCCAACCAAATGGGACAAGACCGGTGTCATAACCTGTAGGTTGTACGTTTGAATGGCTCAGGCAAAATGGCCGTATGCAAGAGGAAATTCCTGCGACACTACCTTTCCGTTAATAACCCGTCGCCACGACTCACCATTGTGAATGACCTCTTTTTCACTGTCAAGCCTGCACCAATCAAGCGCCAGATCAAGCCCATTACCCAATGCAGAAAACACAGACAAAACTTGCCATAGAGAACCAACCACAGAACAGGCACCCACTAACAAGACAGAAACTCTTTTCCATCAAGAACAGCCCACTAAGGAAACAAGGACACACACACCAACACCCCTGCAACCCCAATCCCGCTCTCATGCACAACTCAAAATTCCTCCACAAACAAAGGAGACTTAAACACAACTGAACTGAACTACCATAGATATGTTCTTGCTAAAGGGTGTTATTAACTTTGATCAGTCTTCATTCTTCCCCAGCTCGAGAACACTAAAGACTTTGGTGGAGATAGAGCATTATAATCACAACGTTGTGTAATAAGAGGCCTGCCTCCTCAGTATTTTTTTCTATGTTCACCCGTCATTCAGTGACGAAAACTTTTTGTTTCGTCTCAATCGAGTTCCGGTTGTACTTTTCCCCGCACTTAGTGCGAACTTCGGTTAGTGTAAAATTCACACAAATTCCTCAAGTCCGGAATGATAAAAGCGAGTTCCGGTTGAACTTTTCCCCGCTCTAAGTGCTAACTTCGGTCAGTGCACAATTCACACAAATTCTTCAAGTCCCAGCTCCCTCACGTCTTCTAACTTTTTCTTCTTGGAAGAGTTTTGTAGGCCCAACTCTGTAAGTTTACACTTATTTACTGTATCAGTTTGTTTGATGTTTACATTTTTTTATGATTTTAATTTGCATTGTTGTCATTCACAGTGCGTTTAAGATTGTTTAAAAACCCCTTTACACCGGCCAACAATATTTGTAAATAAATCGCAATGTCTGTAGTTCTGTTAGGGTCTAATTCAATTAAACAGATATTAAAACACGACGTTTTGTTCTCTGTTGATATGATCGTAGTTTTTGTTGTCGTCGAAAATTGATTACAGTACAGGTAACTTACTAATTACTTTGAAAAAAGTGACACATTCCGCTTCGTGTTGTATTTGGTGCTTTGGCCTCGGTTTCTCTCGTTGCTCTACAGTTAGCTCCAAGAATCGCCTCTTTCGTTACTTTAGTGACAGTTATATCTTCTATGTTTATGTCAGGAAAGCAAAATTCTAGACCGAATTGTGGTAATTCGGCGTCGGATTCTGCAATTTACTTTTTCGGAAAAAACTCAAAATCCCGGCCAATTCCCGCGATGACATATGCAGACGCCCTCTATTCATATTTTAAGCCAATCAAAACGCGCGTTATATCCGCTTTATTTCATAATAGGGAGTTAAAGATTCATTTACAAAAAACACGCTTCTTACTGTACTTTCCGTTTTCCATCACGTATGACTAGTTTGCTTTATTTTTCTGCTTTGTGAATAGAAAAAGATGAAATGGTAAAAGAAGGATAAAAAAGTTTTCTGTTGGTCGTTCTCGGAGTCGTAAAAACTTAAGGCCTGTTTACATGACACTTTTAGTCCCAGGATGACTTTCACCCCGGAACGAGACTACCCCGGTGTTCGGTCATTATCTTGTAACTGTTTACATGGTTTGATAACGAGATGAAATCATCCCGTTTTGATTCCTGTGGACTGGGCCTTATTCTATACTCTCTGACTTATGTAAGTTAGGGGATAATCGGCGTTTTAAAACGATGTTCAATAACATGGACTCATTTCATAACTATTCTTTTCTAAATTGGGATATGAATTTCCAAAGGGTGCCTGGTGAGGTAAGTGAAGCGTTTTAAAAAAATTCTGTGTAATTTTCTGACTGCCCCGCTTTCTAAACAAAGTCTTACAAAAATAACGGACATGTTTTCAAACTCTTTTAATATAAACAGTAACGATGAAAGCTTCCGAGTGGTGTTTACGTTGCTGGAACCGAGTTTGTAACGATGGCTACAAATTTATCTAAAGCCAAAACATTTAATTTATCGACCAAAATAACCAAAATTATTTTTGGTATTGTAGATTTTACGGTTTTTTAAGCATTAAAGAAGTAGGTAATAATGCAGCCAAAAACATGGGAAAAAGATATTCTTAGCGAGCAAAAAAAAAAACGAAAAACGACAAACGTGCCAAGCGAGGATTTGAACTGGGAACGTGCAGTCAGCCGCGCTCTATGTTGCCAATTTTATTGAATAAAGGTTTATTATTGATTAACTTCAGTATTATTTAATTATATTCTTTTAGAAAATTGAGTCAATTTAGTTTTTTGGCTGCAAGGAAAACACAGACAAATTCAAACGGTTGTAAAGAATTCCGGCGATATTCAGTAATCAGTACGTTATTCAATGCGACGAGCACAGCTCGAAAATATGTCTAGCTCGTCAGTTGAACGCATTTCTTTAATGCAAGGTTAAAGCAAATCACTTGGTGTGTAGTTAGCGCATTCATCACTAATTACATTCTATAATAAAACCGCTAATCAATTAGCCGTTGTTGGCACGGTAACAAAAACCACCATGACATCATTTCTAACTCATTCATGAGCATGCGCAATGAATGAGTTATTGCAATTGTCCGTGGACCGTTGACGGAAGTAAACTTGATGCGAACTACGTCACATCCGACACAATTGAAAACAGCACGTGAACGAGAGTCACCATTTTGGGATAGACACGCTCTGCTTTTAGTGCTTCTTTTAGTATACACAAGCACGTATTCATTTATGATTTTTGAATATTGTTGCTTTGGCTCATTGTACAAACAGCACATACGCCGAATCGAAAAGCCCACTTTCCAAATTTGAGCACAATTTGAGCTTAAACTTGCTGAACTTGCGGCGATGGTACTACCAAATTCATGAAAGCTGAAGTCAACTTCATATCTGGTAAGAAACATGTCTTCGTTGTTTTGTCAGCTCTACACCACAAAACTGAATGGTTCAGAAAGTGAAGCTAAAGACACGAGGAAGGCAATGTCACAATCAGTGCGTTACTACAACATACAGAGTGTATACCATAAAGTGTGCATCTTGCAAGAATAGGCAGCCTAGGATTGCATATGCCTAGTGGAATTGCTGGAGTCACTGCACCATTTTTTTCCTTTTGTTGCAATCCTGCCTTGTATTTGTTTTTCTTTTTTTTTTGTTTTGTTCTCTTTTTAGTCGCGGATACGCGAAGCGTAGGAACGAATATTGCTGTGGGGCAGAATATACAAATGTGTCACTCACACAGATGTAAACAAATTCGATAAATCAAAGATAATGACTGAACGGAATATTAATTTCCGGAACCGTTCTATCGACTTTACGAAATATAAATAGCTATAAGTTTGAAGGTGTATAAACCACAAATGAGGACACTGAATGCAAAGAGTACGTCTTTTACTTTAAGACGTATGCTTGTCGATCGTCCAAGCTCGCAGTGGGTTGAAAATATAGCGATACCGTGATTCAAACTGCTCAACAGTTGGCTTCCTACTACAGTACTTGTTAACTTCGAATGACTACTAAATATTTGTGCAAACTTTAGTGCAGTTTCCATTATTTTTTTTGACAACATAGATGCCTTTAATTACACTTATATTTGTTTTTCTCTTATTCTAACCGAATTGCACTAATCGCTACAACCTTTTTCAAAAGCACGAAAGTTGGAAATTTGTTTGAAATTCACAAACAACACGCATCGCTGAGTTAAGAGCAAGAATGTATCGAGTGTTTATGT